>QGOG01001945.1:0-33685 GCA_003313185.1 Collybia sp. MG36
AGGCATCGTTCTGCAATAACACGCCGTGGCATCATTTGGAGGGCTTTATCCACGTCACCGTCGACCAGCCAGGCGTCCCGAGCTGCTTCGACATCAGGGTGCTCCCCATGTCGCTTCTGGAGAAGGAGGGAGATTGCTTTCTGCCACTCTGACTTGAGGAGGGCAAGGCCGATGGAATGCGTTGGTACGGAGGCGGTTCCAAAGCGCTGCATTCCTGGATAAAGGGTGATTTAGGAAGGGGATAGGTATGGGTGATCGAACTTACCGTAATAATTGATAAATCCCTTGCGCTTGACGGTATTCAAAGCTTTGTCAAGGGTCTCCATGGAATCTACTTTAACGCTCCTGGTTCAAGGTGAGTAATGTGTGAGGCAGAGAATCTGAAGATATGGCACCGAAGTGTAATCACAAATGCGTTGCCTTTCAACATTCCCAACTCCAGACTAGCTTTTCGATAATTAAAATCCGCAATCCTGATACCTCTTTCGCCCCGCTGCCAGACACCATCCTGGGCAGACTTCCGACCATTTGCCAGCTTCCAGATCTCTTCCACAGTTTTTCCATTTCTCTTCAGTGATACACGCTGGACGGTTACCCCGCGCTTATCCTTAGTCCCAGCCACAGACAGGTCCTTGACATTTACATGAAGAGTTCGCGCCAGGTGCCCAAGCGCGTCCTGGGTGTCGCGGTTGGTTTTTTGCATGCTGAAATGGATAAAAGGGGGATAAGTGCCGCGTTCTGAGCGGCCAGCCCCCCCACCTTCAGTTGACGTGAGCGTTCACACCCAGCATAGTTACTGAGTGTATTTACCGCCTCTTCCCCGCCCCCCGCGCCCTCTCTTCCCCCACTTGATTACAATCCGGGAACCGTCGTCCGCCACAGGAGCAGTTGAATCTGTCTCACTATCTAGCTTCCCACCAAACAATTCGCGAATAGTTTGGTGCAACGCAGTCCGAGTAGACTTTGATGTGATAGGCTACAATGATCGATTAGAATGACATCCACGAGACAAGTAGGGTACAGCAAGATACAGACATCCGACAAAACCTTCCGGTGGTCTTCCCGTGCTTCCGGGCGACCACCCCTTCCGCGCCGACCCCCACGACCACCGCGTCTGCCTTTTCCACTTCCCCCCTCGTTGACATTGGCCTGACCTGCCTCATCTAACGGGGTCAAGGCATCACAATCACCCTCGGGCTTCGATGACCTGGGTCCCCAGCCGCTGTCACTGACTCTGGGGGGTTCTGGGCCCTCAAGGTATATTTGCTTCAGGTTGACAATCGTATCCTCGGAAAGAAACTCGGCAAGCTTTGTCGTAAAATGTTCTGGCCATGGTTCCTGGGCCGCTTTAGGTCCAGTTTGTCTGGCAACAGGTTTTTCCGTTTCGTTTATTTCAGGCTTAGGTATGATAGTCGATTCCACCCCTCCCATAAAGTCATCCACAGGCGCGGCCGATGCAGCGGGCAAAGACTCCGAGACCGCTTGTTGTTTGGGAGGGTCGGGTTTTCCAAGTGACTTGATATGTATAACATTGCCATCGAGGTCTACCTCATATACCAAGAAGTCCGTAAATCTGCCATGTTGTCATCTCGCAAACGTAAGATTGACCGACCATGTTACCTACCGCTGCTTGATAATGCCCTCGATCTTGGATACCTCTTTTCCAATATATTCTGATATTCCGACATCAGTCTCCAGAAAATTCATCGCAGCACCCTCCTGCGCCATTGGCAGGGGGATGCCCAGGAGAGCATGGCTTGGAGGTAGAATGTGGGCATCCTTTGACGCGCCATCGGTGGTAGGTTTTACTTGTTTTTCATCTTCGTCGATTCTGGACCTCTTGGAATATCTTTCCATGTCTCCATCGCCTTGCTCGCGCTCGTGTATGATGAGTGAAGACATGGTGTGAATTTATACTCCGCACCTCGTGATTGATTATCAGATATGTGGTAAAAAGCCCCTATGTCGGTTTCCCAACCCTCCTCTTCACAAATTATGTCCCACCTAAAGTCATACGCTCAGCGGGCAGAAAATCATGCAAACCCCGCTGCGAAATTACTTCTCGAAACAATGGAACGCAAGAAGACGAACCTAGCCGTCAGCGTTGATGTCACGAAATCGGATGAATTCCTGTCCATCGTTGACCGCGTTGGCCCGTTCGTCTGTCTTATCAAGGCATCACATCCCCTCCCAAAAATAATCTGATTTATTCTCATACAATTTATGACTCAAGACGCACATTGATATCATCGAAGATTTCACAGAATTTTTAATCCAGAAGCTGCAAGAATTGAGCATCACACATGATTTTGTCATTTTTGAAGATAGGAAATTCGCGGATATCGGTTGGCGCTTTTAGATTTGTTTCAAATACCCAATTGACCAATACCACAGGGAACACCGTGGCACTTCAGTACTCTTCTGGAGTTCACAAGATTGCGAGTTGGTCACATATCACCAACGCACATGTAGTCCCAGGTCCATCAGTTATCACGGGTCTCTCGTCTGTCGGCCTTTCCCTAGGGAGGGGACTCCTGCTTCTAGCAGAAATGAGCACCAAGGGATCACTCGCTGTTGGATCTTACACAGAAAGCGCTGTCCGCATGGCACGGGCTAATCGCGATTTTGTAATCGGGTTCATTGCACAACGGCGCATGGATGGGGTTGGAGCACAGGCAGGCGATAACATACTCGAGGAGGACTTTTTGATTTTGAGTCCGGGTGTTGGCCTTGAAACCGCTGGCGATAGCATGGGTCAGCAGTACAGAACGCCGCACCAAGTGATTCTAGAATCAGGTTGTGATGTGATTATTGTTGGGAGAGGAATATATGAGCAGCCTGATGTAGTGGCCCAAGCCAGGAGGTATATGGTGGCAGGGTGGACAGCATACCAACAACGCATCAATCAGGTGTCATAAAAATCGTTCACTATAACTGGATCCCATTCCCGAAGAATTTGTGCCATTCGTAATAAGCTCAATAGTAGTTGGACAGATATATATGGTCCTGTGAACTAGGAAGAAAATGCATTATAAATTCTAATTCGAAAATTTAACTTTGGACTCAGTTGCTGGTACGGTCATATGTTCGTCGACAACCGTTTCAGCTTCAGTCAATTGTTTTTCGCCGTCAACGGTGGAAGGCCCACTGGGCTCAGAGTTAACGATGTCGGCAGTGTCGCCGCCCGTGTCGAAGTTGATGGGGTGTTCGCGGGCAAGTGCTGCCCGTAGTCGTTCTTCGACTTGTTCGAGGCGCTTTGTCTGCTGGCCTCCTCGCCAAATAAATATAGCAGCGAGAATACCACAGAGGAAGCTGCAGGGGATGAGGATCCCCGTACTCCATGCTGGTCGCTGGAAGCTTCGAGGATAACTAAGAGTTAGTTAACCAAGGTGTGTCTGGTTCCTCACCGATTGAGTCCCCACATAGTTCCACATAGTATCGCCTAAGAGAGTTGGTTTGAATCAGGATGGTAGATATGGATAATCATTACTTGGAAGATCGAGTTGCCGTCATTCAGGCAACAGATTAGAAGAGCCATGCTTGGAATTATCATGTCAGCAGCTGGTCTCCGAATAACTAGTAGTCTTCACTTTATAGGGAAGGCCTAAATTGAGATGTTAGGTAGTATTTTATTGTCAATAAGATGTGACTTGCGCGATGAGTTTCGGTTCCGTGGGCACGATACCACGTTTGATGATACTGAAATTTTACTTGCTCTATGCAGACAGATTCATTTTCCTGGTGTTGCAGGCAGGGATGATAGGGACCAACGTCGATGTAAGTCCTGCTGCTCCTCATCAGTTAGAACGTGAACATAATTGGGGTCGTAGGCAGGGTCTGGGAGGTCATCGATATCGAACAGCTGAGGTAAACCGGCTTTGGCGCGTAGTTTTTTCGTTCGCCGTTTGTAGTACCAGATTTTGTATATCCCTGACATATATTGAGATGGCTCCAGTGGATGAAATTCACCACACTGACGATATGTATCCAAAACCCGGGATGGGATGAGGCCGATGCCAGTTACAGTAAACAGGCCTATCATCGAAATTCAGCGGTTTATTCCCTTGGGATGTGATTAAACTATACCATTTTCGACCTGTGAGCTGATTTCCACCCAAAAACCTTGGGTGTTTGCATTGTGGAGATTGATGATTTTGGCAAGAAAAATGACAATAGCGGCACCCCAAAAGACTGTTTTACCGTCAGCCAGCCCATGCTATAAACCCATGCCTTTTGGTACATACCAACAAGAAATCCATATATTCCTGTGATGATCTTTGGGAAATTTAGGTGATTCATGGAAATCAAGGTAAGCCTTACCCCCATTGCTAATCAAGTTCCCTTCATAATCTTTTCAAGGTTACATGATATGACGGGGACTCACGAGTTTTCAGGAATGACCAGACGCCCATCATGGTACGCTTGATTTTCGAGGGTCGGTTGAAGATGTCGTCAACATGTCGGTCAAGGGAATCTTCAAACCTCCCTTTTTCGTGGTCGGGGTAGGCTGACGAAGGAGGGGATGAGAGCACGAGTACAGGTTTGCGAGAGTACCAGGACAAAGGGGGACTGATGGATATCAGGATAATACACCTGCTGAAGAGGGTTGGGTAGTTACATCAATATAGAGTTGGCCGCATTTGTCAAATTTGAGACTGTTGCAACCTGGGGGTCTACGGAGTGCGCGGTTATATCAAGCATTCATGTCAAGAGTGGATATTACCAATGACATCAAGGTGCTCAACAATATCGTCGTGGTGTAAATCGTCTCTTTCTAATATTCTGATGTGGGGGCCATCTTCATGGGATTGAGGAAGGCTCAGGGCGCTCCCAATCAGACCGTCGGTTGGGTCACCTTCCGTACGGAGAACCACATCGGCTTGGGAACCTTGCATTGTCACCCCGCCATTATGGGGTATTAGATGGATTGGTGAAGCCCGTGATTCTGAGTCGTTGTAGGAGGATACACTGTGCCTGTCCGCAGCCGGGTTGAAGGATGGGCGAATAGAATTTCTTGTGCAGTGGGCATGCACACGGCTCGCTGTTGTTCCAGAGCGAGGTCTGCCCTGGCTAGACATGCCGGACTGGCCTTGGGACCGTTGCATGATTGGGAGTGATCTTTGTGGTCGTACGTTTATGGTTGAGTTGGGCTGTATGCTAGTTGTAGGGGGGTTGGGAGAGAATATCGCCTCCAACGAATATGGTTGGCCTTCGCTGGTTGATGGGCCATCTCGTCGTAGCGTTGAGTATGCAGAGTTTCTCACTCTAATAGAGGGCATTTCGAAAAGTGGTTTGAGAAATTGAATTCGTGAGCTAGAATGGATACCTGGCTGCAGGGGGAAGTCGAACTTGGCCTATTTGGCGGTTGGTGTATGCTTAGAGTTGCATAGTTATGTTGTTGTGGGCGTGGTGGTCAGGAGTTGGAGCAGAACCGAGACGTTCAAAATGATGATCTTCATGTCACCCCACGTGCGATCAGGCCTCGGTCTCATCAAATGACGTCAACCAAACAAATGGCCATATAACGCAGGGATTTATGAATACATAGGGTATGCAGAGCAGATTGTCAATAATAATATAATGAAAGCTGGGTAATGTGTTGGGTAAATGAAGGTCTGGAAGGTAGAAAGAAAGAATGGCTGGTTCTATTGGTCAGTGGAGTATCGGGGTCGCGTCATTGGTCTCTCTTCGGAATGGCGTGGGGACTACGACAAGAAGATTGTTAGTTGTCGTGTGGCGCTTGCGATGGTCACTTACATGTATAGTTTGGTCTTTCTTTGATGATGATCGATGAAACAGGCTTATGACCCGACGCCGGCCAGGTTGCTGAGATGGCGTTTCAAGGTGTTCGGGCTCAGTGGTAAATGGCACGGGGGTAGGGGCGGTGGGAGGGGCTTCATTCGATGGCTTGGTGTTTTTCCGCCATTTTCGCTGTGGAGGATCCGGAGGCTTCGCGTCTGAGGGTTCTAATCTGCCGGTGAAGTTGTCCCCTTTAGATGGAGTGATCCACTTCGTTTTGGATATCAATTCTCGAGCAACTGGAATGACAGGCACTAGTGGTTGTTGGAATGCCATTTTGACCCAACCCCGCCAGCTCAAATCAGACGGGATGAAGTGATCCACCAGTTCTTCAAACTGAATGGACACCATCAGTAGTGGTACTATCAGCATATTGAGTAATACGCACGCTTGATGTTTGGTTACGGTATTCGAGTTCACGTGTTCGAATTCGGGCATCACGACATTCAAAGGAGCCCTCCTTCAGAATGCTGAGGACGAGGTTTAGACTAATACTTGGTCAGAGGCGAGTGATGAGTGGTTAAATTGAGCAAACCTAGATATTCGAACAAGGACAAAGGTTTTTTGGGATGAGCGAGTCTTCATTTCTGCTGCATCCCCTAATGAACGAGGAAGCATGGTCCCTTTGCCTCCGGAGTCCGTGCGGGATTTGGCTGAGGTAATTGTAGGGGCGGAGAATTGACGCAATGCCTCTGATGATTGGGTCCGTGATAATGGTTTAGGGGTGGAAGGCTCCTGGGTTGAGCGCAAGTCCGTAAAAGAGCGTGATGTCCCTAGCCTCCGTAGGGGAGGAGCTAGTCCGGTTGCCCGATTGGAGCTGGGTTGGGGTTGTCGCGAACGCGGCGAATCTAAGGAAGCTCGAGATGTTACAGCATTTGAGGTAATCAACTGGAGTGGCTGCTCAGGAGACTGGAATTCTGCGGGCTCATTGCCTACGATGGATTGTCTATTTTTCCTTGCTGGCCATACATACTCCATAATCCGGCGTCCGACTTTGGCATCAATTTGGAGGCGCATAGGATGAAGCTGCAGTTCAAATTCTTCATAAATAGTGATACCACCGACAGGAGCCAGGACTGTCCAATTGGCGAGAAGGAACAAACCTCTCTTTGAAGATTGGTGAGACAAGTTGTAATTTTCTGATGGCCGCTTGGTACTTACTTTTGATAGTGGGTGATTGGTATGCTCGTCATGTTTGGTCAGAATCTCCGTCCATAATGCGTGTTGAGAGCCATCAAACGCTTGGAGGTTTCCGACTGCAAGACTATTCACGGCGGAGCTGTCTTGCCGATTGAGCCATTGAAAACTGATATTCTGGACTACGAGCTTGGACAGAAGCTCCCGCCCATCGTCTAACATCTTCCAAGAGATTTCGGATGATGAAGTGCGAAGCATCAGCGCTGATTTCTGATCTGTGCGATCCTCAGACCGGTCCTGCGCCAGTTTGATTGCATCGAATAAGAAGTCCAGCTCTTCAGCGAGTAGGTATATGTGGACTTTCAGAGTGAGCAAATCTAATTTATCCTGATCTCCGGCTTGGCGGTATCGGATTGTTGCGATTCGATCGGTCTCGATCGCATCCCTCAAGCGACCTTGGAGCTCTGAGATGACGCCGGCTGCCGATCTCAGGTCATTGAAGTCGTATTTAAACAGGAGCGTTTCTAGCCTGTCGAGGCGTGTTTTGTGGGCTGGATCAGAAAAAAGAAGCAATTTGTTGACAATATTGGAGATCGCTTGGAAATGGCTGTCGGCGGCCGCCACTGTAAACCGTGGGATGTTGATTTGAATGAGATCCTATCGAGGAATCAGCGAGCCACTCATGAACCCCCGTTCAAAAACTAACTGTTTGATCTTGCAAATGTTTATGATGAATGGCCGATCGGTCACTGGAGCCGCGGGACACAACTGAGGTAATATTGTTGCGCAATCGCAGGCGATTGAATTTATCGTAGTGAAATGTTGCATCAGTTTGCGGAACAATTCGGTCAAATTCAGTGCTCTCGCATCTGAGGTCTATCAAAACCTCCAATGGAACACAGCCGATTTCTGGAGGGGCGGATTTGGTCGGCGAGAAAGTTTGCAGCCCAAAGAGGGAAGTGTAACTCCTGCAAGCCGTCGAATGAATTGAGATGAGATTGCGTGAATCAGGAATCCCACCGTGACATAATCCTCCCACTAATGGGGTCATCCTTGTTGGCGTTATCCATGATAGCGAAGGCCTGAAGTTTCGCTTGCACTGCAGCCACGATACAAGTATCAGTGTGCTTCTCACCCCGCAACACAATTTGGGGTTTTAGAAGCAAGCAGCAGTGGCTCTTCTGGAGAGAAACACCATCTGACCAACCATTCAATGGGTCGATTGAACCAGAGGTCGAAACATCCTGCGACACTTCCACGGAAGACCTCGTGTGTTCGCCCTTCAGCATCTTGCGTAGCGCGGATGCTGCGTTTTGAGCTGTGCTAGTACGGGTCCGATTTTTTTCGGTGTTCTGCTCTGTCTTCGCCTCAAGTGCAGCATCAGCTTGGTCACAAATGAATTTGATTGCGCTATTGAAGATGGCGTGAGTGGGAACATTTCTGATTTTGATCGAGGGTCATACCGAGTAGCCATATGGTATTCAAGGCCTTTACGTGCTCGAGAACAGAGGTAATATTGGATCATAATCTGGCATCGAGTAGGTGAGAGTCTTATTTGGGAGGGTGGTGACGTACATCTCTTATAGCACTGTCCATGAAGATCTTGGGACAATGTATTTGGTAGACGTGATCGAACTCGGCCCATTCGCTGGGTGACACTGTATCGGATGGGATGTGATAATTTTGGGTGTATCTATTCCTGTTTCTGGGGGCTGGCTCGGTTCGTTGAAGCAAGGCGATATACTCTTGGAGGAGGGCAGCCATCTTTCCTAATGAGGCCTGTTCAGTTATCTGTGTACACAATCAACAGGCCTCATCTACAAAGTTGTAGGGATAATACCGTTTGCGAATTCTTGATCGCCTCGTTGAGTTCGGCCATCCGGACACTGGCAAGTGATATTTGAATTTGCGGCACGGCTTCAAACGGATTGAGGATCTGCAAGGAAGGAAGAAAATGATCTCACAAGGTTCTCGACTCAAGAGGCATGTGTGAGAGTGTTCATTTCCAAACTTGCTACTCCCTTGTTCGTCGTGGAAATTCGCGAGGTTGCGTTTGAAGTATGTGAAATGGGGAAGATTTGCCACTGGTAGGAGGTGGAAGGTTGGTGGTGACGTCATAGTCCAATCGGTCTCCACGAAATCGTCCATATCATACCAAGGAGCGAATAAATCTGTACCGGGGAGGTCATTGCGTGTCCTGTAGTTGCTTCGCTGCGAAGGGGAAGATATCGGCACGTCCTTTTTTAGCGGTTCCGAAAAGATAGCCAACATTGCACGAAGATCAACGCCTTTCAAAACTAACTCGGCAGCATAGAATGGTTTGCGCCTTGTGATTTTTGGAGCATCAGGAACAAGACCAGGAACGACGGATTCTTGATCTCGCTGGTGCATATCTGCTTGGAACTCGTCAATCATACCTTTGACACCAATCCACGGAGTCAACCCGTCCACCCAAGCTATCGGCGGATGAGCAAGTATTACAAAAAAGGTGGACCACGGGCTTACTCTCTCTCGAATCATCAATATACGCGTGCATAACGAAAACACGGGGAATCGTGATCCGGTACTTCAGCGTAGCGAGGTGACGGCCGAGTTTGGGAGACATTGGGCGAGGGGGGAAATATGTCCCTTGTCTGATAGGCAATGAAAGAACGCCTTCAAAAAGAGCCCACCATGACCAAAAATGGGTAAATGTTTTTGGGGTTAGGTGAAAACTACTAGGATGGGGAACTGATCTGGATATGGGGTTTGTGGATGATGCAAGGGATATGGAGAGGTGAACGAAATCTGATCGGAAGCCGTTAAATGAGTCTTCAGGGCTCTGGGACTCTTTGTATAGTTGTGATGAATTGGACGATGCAAAGGAATCTGACCTTGATCATTGGTATCCTGGATTTCTTCTCAAATTTGACATTGTAATGTGGACGAAATGAAAAATATCTGCACTTGCGCTCGAATGCATCTCCAGTGCATTTATTGCACTCCGTACCACATGAGCGCTCGCCCACGAACCCGATCCCGTACCGGACGCCAGAACGTAACTGAGCGCATATTTTCCGGAATGGAAATTTGTGACTGGATGATTTGGAGTGATTAGCCCTAACGGCATTTTGGAGACTGTCGGGTACTTGAATACCAACAATATCAATATTTCAAGAAAAAGAACCATACTCGGGGATTGCCACAAGCATTGAATCACTTTTCACTTGTATCAGCTCATTGTCTTCGTTTTTGTGATTAATGAGTAATTGGGGGGCCCCTTGCCAGGCAAGCACAAAACCTGCTCCCGCATCCAGAATACTGTGAGGATCCCGAGCACCTGTAATATTATGATGGGGAAACGAGTAACACAATGAGTAGGGCAATACCTTTCATGTAATAGTGAACTTCGCCTTTGAATGACGCTCGAATGCTCCAGTGAAAAGCCAATCTCATCTAAGAATGGTCCATGAATTCCCCAAATCAACAATTGATGATGGTAACCAACCTTGTCCCAAAAACCAGCCATCGGAGAGGAGTCACGGGGCGAGCTTGAGAGGGTTTCAACGATCCTCATCAAATCCTGTGTAGCCGCGCTATAACTGACTCCCCAAGATAAGGAGGTTGCGTCGGTAGTGGTGATGTGGATCTCGGGATTGGCATAACTCTTCACGGGCATGATGGTTTTGGGCACAAGGACAGATAAAGGAGCTGAGCCATGGGTATCCTTGTGGGGTTGTAGTATGGGACACTCGATCCAATCTACTGATGCGTCACTACCCATTTCTTCACCTATCACCAAATCAGAGTCAAATTCCCAGGCAACAGCCCGCGCATCTTTGTTTGATGGGACATTGACCAGTGGTAAGGGGTAATCCCTGAGGGTGACTTTCAAGGAAGAAAGGGTAAACCTAACGTGCATAGGTATTAAGAGCGAAAATTGAGTGTCATGTGGAAGTCCATGGCCATGGTGATGAAGAAAATCAGGGAGGTTGACGGCTGGGAAGGAAGGAGGTGTTATGGCCAGAGCTAATCCAAGTAACATGGCACGGAAGAGGGGGGGGGCCGGATCAATTGACAGGACTGGGACGAGATTAGGAATAGACGCCGCGGCTGTGGTGGTGGAAGCAGTAGCCAGTTGACTGAGAATCACCTCTTGCGATCGTGCGACAGCCTGCACTAATTGTCGATGTCGAAGACGCCAATCGACGGCATGAACTTCCTCCAATCTCTCCCGGGCTTCAGCGATGGAGATACTGTGCGCAGCGTCGAAGTTGTAGCCCAAATCAAGCTCGGTAGGGACCACAAATTGACCGTCCGTAAGATCTGCAAGAACAACCGCTGCTTTGGCGTCGAAGGCTATCTCGCGAGCTATCCGCTGTCTCGCGGCCTCTGCCCCAGCTCGAATAATGATACTCAATTGACTCTCGAAAGGGTCATCAGATGCTTCCAGACATACACACTGAATAGCGAATGTCATGTCAGGAATAGCTTTAGGGCCCTCAGGTTCCGGGTTTGGGATTCCCATGCATTTCCCGACGGCAGTAATCCAGGCGATGTGGCGGAGGGCCTTGAAGGTGACATTTGCGTCTTGGATCAAATCCGCAAGAATATATCCAAACGGGATGCGGAGCCGCGCGCTATCTGCCTGCAAGGATACGGAAACGGCAGTTGGTGGTTTTGAAATAGATAGATCAACAAGCTGAAGGTTGATAAGTTCTTCCCATTCTTCAACCGGATCATCCTGCCGATCAATATTACGATGCATGCATACCCAACCATAGATTTTATCGAAGTGGAACCTGAGGGGGCCTGCCGGAGTTGTATTGACATTGATTTCATCGATCCTGGTCATCAATTTTTGGTCAATCAACGCCCAAATGATTTGAACCGTGGTAATGGTTAGACTGTGTTGATAAATCGTCCCCAAGGATGTTGGTTTATCGACTTGGTTGGGCTGGTGAACACGAAGAAGGGATTGTATTGTCCGCAGAGCAAGTAAGACATGGTAAGCATGCGCTAAAGCGAAGGACCCAGTGACGTGAGGGATATGGCCCGATATATGACATATATCATCTTTCTCGGGTGGCTTGGATCCACGACGACCAGAGAGGCGAATATTCAGGCGAAGGGACTGAATTCTCAGGAAGTCCCGACGACTGAATGACGGATTGTCGCCTTCTGCAACCAAAGGGTCATCTGGCACATACTGGGTAGCAACAGCAGAACGAACCCCGAGGTTTGAAACAGAGACCCGCAAGAACGCGGAAGCAATTTGAGATATTGTGGACGCCTTTGCTGCAGCAACAGATTCTACAATACGCTCTTCGGGGAGATATAATTTATGTCGCGTTTGTGATCTATGACCCAAACCCTTGAAACGATGGGCATGAATATGACTCATTGAACAATATTGGACCATGACTCCACTGCGGACCGCGAAGCCACGAGATAAATCCATGTCGTCATCCGGGTTGATGTCTGGGGCAGTAATGAACAGAACAAATCGACCTACCGCTGCAGTGATAGATAGACCACAAGGTAATTTATCCAAAAGTCGTTGGGAGGTAGCTTTATGGGATACTGTGGGTGGTATGCTTGAAGTTTGGATGCGGAGGGCTGAGATGATCCGGAAGACCTCGGTCACAACCACCGGGTGCCAGAGCTCGATGCAAATGGCATCGGTTGAGCAGTGCAGATCAAAAATGAGGGACGACGAGTTAACCAAAGCCGGGCCGGGACTATGGTCTTGAATATCTGCTAGGAAATGACCGTCTCCTGATAGCTCAAGTGCCTCCATAGAGAGTAGAGGGGGATTTTCCAGAAACCCGTCGTTCAAAGGACCTGTTCCCCAAGGGCTGTCGTAGTTACCGGTCCAATTAGCCATCATGCGAATAAATAATGGCTTCAGGGCCATAGTTAAAGTAACGTCCATACGGAGAGGGTTATGATCGGCATGAGACATGAGACGCCGGCGTGCGACCGTGTATGAATCATTTGAAAAACTCGTCGCCAGAGATATTACAAACCCATCCGTTCTTAATTCCACCGCGGATGCGCTAGCATCTAGTTCTGGTACGATACGGCCACAGACCTTACCGCACTCGAGTTGGAAACTCAACCGTGGCATGGGAAATGGTGGTCGAGGATGTATACTTTTTGCTGAAGCCTCTTGTTTCGAAGCTCCGCTGAGTAAATGACGAAGGTGGCCTAACTGTTCCGTGAATCCCAAACCCGACAGGCTAATGCGAATTGCGATGATGGAAGAGTTAGCATCACCGCAAATGAAGGAGGATGACCCCAGCCAGGGCGATGGCCATTGGGACACCAATACTTGTGTACGAACCCAGCCCAACATGACAAGGGGTGATGTAGAGTGATGAGCAGCACGTCTCAAAATCAAGGACTCCATAGAGAAGTGGATCCCATAAGCGTCGGGACTAAGGCCATCGTGATCCACATGCCCTAGCCATTCTTGATGCAAGGGATTATCAGCAGGTGAGCTCAGACAAACCTTTGCCCCCATATTATGAATACTACATTCATAAGGTAACATATCATAGCTTGATTGGCGAGAGATTGTCACCCGGGGAATTTGAATCGCAGCACTCTTCAATATGGATAGCCACGACTGAAAAATGTAAGACACAAGGAAAAAACACAGAGGAAAACCGTACTAGATCCTTGCTTTGCTTCAATCTGGTGCATGGTTGATATGATGTAGAGCGAGGGCGTATGGAAGCCTGGACAAGCTAGTGAGATTGAATTCTTGCGACACTAAGGCACCTACGGAAATAGCCTCAAAAATCGGTGATTTGGGAGATAGTAGCGCTCCACCGGCCGAATCCATCACTTTCGATTGCTCATCAGGAAATCCCAGAGGCGACACCTCGAGAGGAGATGTAGTGAACGGTGCAGGAGCAGAAATCGAACAATCAATGGATAGGGACGGCTTTGGCGGTTGGGCCGCCTCCAATCGATCCAGGAAGAATAACAGGGCATCCAACTTCAGAAAGCAGTCACCCAGGTTGAGCGACATTTCAACGCTGTGCGTATCAATAGTTCCTTCTCTTGGATTGAAGGCCATAGAAGCTGTGAAAGCAATGTCTGCCGGGAACCCAACGAATTTCATGTCGGCAGGCCCTAAACAATTGTTATTGACGAAAAATTGGCGAAGATTGCGAAGATTACCTGCAGCTACATCATGGAAGTCGAGGGTCAGAGTAGCGGTACCCCGGGCAGTGCCCCATGCTCGGTCGAGAGCGCGCTGAAAACTCCCGGCTAACCTTTTCCTCCAAGTCGATACATGATACATGCTACTCAGCTTGGTTGTCGTGATTGAAATCGGGGGAGATACGTTGATATGTTCAAGTTCAGTGAAGGTGAGCGCTGTGTGAAGGCGAATACTTTGCGCAGAAATGGAAGTCCCAGGCAGCTCGGAGAAATGTACAGCGGACGAAGTGATCTCAAATGTGACAGCTTGGGTAACAAGGGGGAGCCAGCGAATAACGATGCGCAGACCGGCCACCACTGCAGTTCGGACGAGGGGGCGGAACGTGGGTTCCAACCAAGCGTAGGCTTTCCCCAGTAACCGCCAAAGCTTGTGGGCAACTGGGTAGGGAGAAAAATCAGCTAATGTAGGCCTCCGGTTGTGCCTCCGAGGGAGATACTCCTCGTATTTCGCCTCGTGCCTCCCAACTTCGAGGGTGAGACCATGAATTTTGACAGTCAAGCGCCTCGAATGTCCGATGTGATAGAAGACATAACTGACGCGTTCGACGTGCCAAGTTTTGGAGCCTTTGCGAATGTATAGGCCGCGAATAGACCAAAGACTGATACTCCGTATGCGAATATGACTTGAGACTGCTGCAAGGAGCCAGGGGGCTATATACGTCCGCAACAGTAGGGATATAGTTGCGATCCGAGTTATCCAGATTAATAGCGATGACCACCAGGAATGGTGTGGGGTATCAATGAGAAGTATTTTGGAGATTGTTACTGGGAAAACGACGAGCCGGCTGAGCAGGGCTGCCATGTCAGGGCGCAAGGGGCTTGGAAAGAGATTTGGCAGGACGGAACAGGATATTGTGGGCTGTGGGATGTAGAAATTGATAATGTGTAATGAGTTGAAGGTGTCAGTCAATAGACATGCATTATGCACGCATGTCCCGCGGGATGCACTGCAAATAATTTCGCCAGCTCTGGAATAAGTAGGTGTCAGTGTGGGAAAGACTGAACCTCGTTGTAAGATTTCATAAGCAAACACGGCAATAGCCCTAATTCTCAATAACTGACATCATATGTACATACATGTGACATTAGCTCATGCAGTGGTGACATGCACATTCATCCTTACGATGACTCCGAATATGCCCTTGGGGCATATTCGGATGTCTAGGCAAAAATGTGAGCAGGTTCAAATTGAGAATCTTGTTACACGACAACCAGCACACCCTTCCCAGGAATGACTGCATATGTTATACCAGATCATTCATCAGAATCCATTTCCAAAACGCTGATTACAAGAGACTTCAACGATGGCCAAACACCAAGGAGGCAGATGCATACCATTCTTCCGAATTCATCTCGGCCGGTGTGTATGCCGAGAAAACAAATGCATTCCCGACAAAACTGCCTGGGTTGAACACGTGACAACCGGTATATGTGATCTTATATCGATCATATTTGTCTGCCAGGACAAGCTAGATGGAGTATATGTAAGAGCGTGGACCGTCGCCGGGGTTAAATACATACTGCAGTTGGTAGGGGGTAGAGACGGAGTGAGTGATCATAATCGGAGAGCGTTGGCTGGATGTTGATGGTGAGCGGGCTCAAATGGCCCTGGTCGAGGATGGATTGCACTAACTAAAAATGCGATGAGGCTTTATCAGTAGCAAGTTGCAGTTGTTCGGTTTGCGCACATATCTCTTCAAGTCGTCACTTTTGACATCTGGCTTTACCCCTACTATGTTCCTCAGCATTCTGGCCATTGAGTCCTCCCGAAAAATAACAACTTCCTGGTTAAAGAACTTGAGACGGCAAGGGTTGGTCGCAAAGTGCACTTTGGGTATTTTAGCTTTCAGCCGCGCGACAAATGCTGAGAGGAGCGGCCTTCGAGGTAGTACACCATTAATGGTGATGTCAAGGGGCCCCGGAACAAAAACAAAATGGGTGCTTCGAGTGATGAGTGGGTAAGATGCGATAAGATCCGCAAGGGCATCAAAGTATTCTGTCATGAACATCAATCTCGGGGTGGCAGATGCAAGCAAACCCCAAACCTTGGTACCGTTGGACGTCACGCCCATCTCCATGAGAAATCGATTTAGTCGTAAAATTGCCACACATGACAATGATCTTGGGAATAAAACTGCTTTCAATGCAATTATCAAACATTTTCTGAAGGCCGGGGAGGGTATGAGGGTGGTCCAGCCATACATCCGATAGAAAGAAGAAATTGAGTCCTGGAAGCTCTTGCCGAATACGAATAGCGAATTGAGACTACCAATGCAGTTAGTGCACGCCTTTCCAGCAAATGAAAACCTACATCCTCCAAAAGGGATGTGGAGCCCTTTCCAAGGAAATCAATATGTCCATATATTGAGCTATCACCGCATATAATGTTGATTTTCAAAGGCGAAAGGAGGGAAGACATACCGCGCTGTCTCTCGAGGCTCGCATGGGGGTTGGCCCAAGGCAATGATCTCCAGTGTGCCTTCTTCTGTATATTCCCCTTCTACAAGCGCGAAGCATCCTTCCGTAAATAGTCCCATACTTGGTTCATCCTGCCGCACTTTCATTCTCTGGTCAGGAAAAGCGTGACCACATACGATCCCACTCACCATTTTGGAAAAATCCAACTCAACGGTTCCATCAGCGTCTTCGAGGCAAAGCTTTCCTTCCTTGTTATGAGTGAGCATTCCTAGAAGAAGGAAGCGATCGCCCGCCCGCCCCAGAAGTTGTTTGGTAGATTTAAGCTGACATATCAACGTTGAATGACACCGAGGAAGTAACTGCCTAACATACCGTTACAAGGCGCTCGCGGTCCCGAGATGGCAGCGTGGAGGGGGCAAAGTGTTCATTCCGGAGAACTGCTTGTTTAATAATATTCAATCTATCCCGCACAGAGAATACTCTCGACTCCGCCGAGCCTGCTGTTGTGAGGGGTGTCAAAACCCTTTTGGCATATCAGTTCCTTGTAATCAGCGGCTCGACTACCACCCACTTCTCGAACGTTCCTCTCTCCTGAGACCAGTGCCACAAAGGCATTTCGAACGCGTCAATAACGAATAGGTGACTCTCCGGATCAATCATCTCCTTTTCCGTCTCAGACCGCTGACCTTGATCCTGAAGAGATTCATAGATGCGTTGAAGAACACCGACCGATACTTTCATTACCGCATCTAAATTTCGCGTAAGCCGCGCCTGAATGCTTCCTGGCAAGACAATACTACCGTCTTGTTTATTATACTCTTTTGCAAGAGTTTCTATGCTTGCTTCAACATCTGCGTCAGCTATTTCGTGACGATCCAAAATATCTTCCAAGAGGTCGAGAGCATCAGGCCCGAGTGAATTGCTGAACTTGCGAAAGACCTTATTTGACTCTAAGCGCTGGTAGGTGTAAGATTTCTATAATGCCCACACCTTGATTATAATTCGTTGTCGAGCGTCGGCCATTAGGATAAGAGCTAGCGCACTGATTCTTGAAGGACACAGTGGACTTGTAACTCCACACGTGATACGAGACGCTTAACTTGCCTTCGAGTCCATAACAGGATCAGTGTATCCTTCAACTGACCACTCAAGCCCAAGCATGAAGTAATTGCCCTGGACTGTTGCCTTCCTGAATAACATAATAATGTTTTCTACCCTCGACGTTGATCTCAGGCCGGGCTCTGGCGTTGGTATGTTCGAAATTGGTATGTTTCCTTCGATAAGATATGCATGTGGGTGGGTGAAATTCCTACTGTTAGGATCATCCCTCTGGGCGGTCTTGGATTTGCTGCGACGCTTGCAGCACATATTCCCGCAAGTTGATGTCAAATACGACCCAGATACATCCATTTCAACACCTGTAATCTTACACATCCGTCCCCACTTGGATCTTTTATTCTCCGGAAAAGGTCAACGACTACACACTATATGCCTAAGAAAGCTACGAGATCAACACCCGCCCCTTCTTCTCCGTTACAAGGACACAGTGTTGTCATCGTCCGAAGAGATATTGCGCCGAATCAGTATCAGTCGTACCTTTGGCCCGACATATCCAGGGGATGACCTACGTTACCCAGGGCTATGGTTTAGCTTTGATGAGGACGGCGTTGTAGAAAATATGAAAACAAATCACAGCGAAGATCGAACACAGGAGGTGAAACGTGTGTTCATCTCGCAGAAAGGGAATGATGGTAAGAACCGTGATGCATTGGATGAAGTTATCGAATGCCCTGTCATGAACAGGGACATTTCACGCGCAATATTGAAGGTATGCCTCAATCAGAGAACTAGTGCTGTGAGGGACGACTGCTATTCATAGGTCCACGATGGCATCATTCTTTATTTCTACCCCCCATCATCACCGCCAATCCGTATTCGGATTGGGGTGACAACAGCCCAGGATCTGAACCTTGATCTTGGACCTCCACTCCGAGTGCATTATAAAGATGACGAGAGAATGGTCATACATTCTACCTCAACGCAAGGGGCCGAGCCCGGGTGTACGAAATTTGTCTTACTCATCAGTTGGAATTTACCATGCCCACAG
Organism: Collybia sp. MG36; assembly: GCA_003313185.1. Lineage (NCBI taxonomy): Eukaryota > Fungi > Basidiomycota > Agaricomycetes > Agaricales > Clitocybaceae > Collybia > Collybia sp. MG36. The sequence continues at coordinate 18,674 of QGOG01001945.1, forward strand.
ACTTTTACAATTACTTTCAACACGGTTTGGATTTCTTGCTCTCAGGGAGTACTCATATTGTGAAAAAGATAATTGTGCACACTAATCTCGTAAGCGATTCCCCCTATGCACATTTTCTCAGTCCCAACAATGCAATAGCCTGGGTCACCTCTCTTTCAGCGTTACAAACGCTGTAACTGGGAGATAGAAGGAAAACCAGAAGACGACGAAGACGGTGAGTATACAGACTCTCAATTTCTCGGACTATTCAAGAAAGCGTCACAGATACCCCTCCACGGAAACGTTTTTACGACAGGGTGTGCATGACATCAATGCCAGATATCCGAACACCACTCACCCCCTTGTTGCCTAGTTCGAGACAATCAGTCATTTTTTGAGCCCCCATGAATCTCCGCCGTCTATGCTTCTTGATCGGACTGCCGAGGAGGACGATGTAACCCTCCCAAGTTCTAATACGCGGTGTGAGAATTACAACCCCCCTTCCCTTTGGTGGACTTATCATGTTGCACTAGTACATGGATATGATGGCATCATATTAGAGGTTTCTGAGTCTTCCCAAGTCGTTACGGTGATGTTGTTTTAGAAGGATTATCATTCGATTGAATGAATTATGTGCATATAGTATGTTGCGTGTTGTGCGATGCAGTAAAGAGAATGATAATGATGTGCTGGTACATGGTTGGGAGCGATGTCATTCAAAAACATAGGAATTCCAAATAAATCTGAATCGGTTTTAGGAGAATCTTTGGCATTCTCAACTCGCAGAGCTGGGAGCTGGCTTGGGTTTGTTGTTGAAGATGTACCAACGGACGAGGTTTAGAGTTGCGATAGCATCCTCTACCGACGAGTGGCCCGCTGATCCTGCAGTTTGGATAAGCGTTCCAAGCATTTCCCGGACTCTAATGGTAAGTAAGTCAAGGAAAGCCTGAGGTGAGTCAACATCAGAACTTACAAATTCTTGAGAGCTTTCCGATAAGGGGGACCGGCATGGTGGGGGAACAGGATGGCTGTATCCACACACTTGTGATGGATGATTCGGAGCGTTTTTAAATCGTTGTCAAGTGCATGGCCAATCAAAATTGTGTTCGTGTTTATGAAATTGTCGAGGGACTTTCGGATTGAAGCGAGAGGTAATATTGCTTTGGAATAAATGTCTGCAGTGATGCCAGAAAATCGTGTGATAAAATCACTATGTATACGGTCATGATTAATACGGTGGCATACTCAAGGATCGAGGCACGAACATCACCTCTACACCATCATCCATCTTAACAAGTTCATCAAAGACCTCTGTGCCAGAACCATCAACAACAGAGACGCGAGCAACGCGTTGTCCACCGGTAGAATATATCATCTCGCAATCCATAGCAGCGATATCCAAAGCACCATGGCCAGGAGCAGCAGATTGCAAAAATGAGAAAGGGTGCCTAGCATGCAAGTCTTCGGCCTTACTCTCGTAGAAAACATGCGGCCCATGAGAACAGCCTTCACCGTCTGCCACAGGTCTTGAGCAACAGGTGTAAACGCGCGTACGTTCACCTGAATGCATCATTGGTTAATCAGGCTATCCAACAGTAGTTGTGACCACACCATTGACTTTCGCAGAGATAGGTTTTCCCCAATGATAAATGCATTTATCGGCGTCTTCCATTTTCTTGACAAGGAATGGCTGGGTACAGCGTTCACACTTGGCAATCTTACCCTCCAGGCTGGGCTGGTCCCCACCAGGCCCCTCAGGAATTTCGGTGAAATATCCCCATTTCTTCAAGGTATCCATAGACATGAGCATTGGCTCTAGCATCGATGCTGTGAGTCGCAGCCGCTCTAAAGATTTTTGCTTCGCCACGCGAGCCGCGACCTCTTCCTCCGTCCCAACAGAACCATGAGACACCGAGTCGGGTATGGGACGTCGCTTCAGAGCTCCCGCGCATTGTATGATCGCCTAGGGGAGGCATCAACAACAAGGCCCAGAGGGGATTTCAATCGCACATTTCGATAGGTCAGCTTACTAGACTTCTTGTATACCTCTTCCTCTTGCCTCAGGGCATGTTCGGATGCTAGTGTAGGGTTTCCAGGAAGAATGGTGTCGTATAGAACAACAAAGTGATCGTAAAGCGTCTTCACCATCGCCTGACACTGGTCAGGAATTCGAATCAAGATATATATATCTAACCAACCTGGCGAACCGGTATCGCCACTTGCGAATGTGCGGCGTTTACTTTAAGAAGAGGAACACCGGTCTCCGATGATGTAAGGCAAACAGAAGCTGGATTCAGTTCTCAATAAAACTCACAGAGGTATGCGAAGCTGTAGAAACAGCCAGCGTTCGCGATGGACCAAGTTTCTGCAACTTCCTCGGAGGTTCCCCAGTTGAAGCACCACTTACACGGGTAGAATTCATCGGAACAGCGCGTTTAGCAGGAATGCTAGTTGATGGGATTGGACTGGACGCGCTTTGTTGAGATGGCTTCTCTGGAGGCATTATCTTTGGGGCTTGAACCGGAATCGCGAGGGACGGTGGGGGGGGCAGGTCTGAGCGATGAGAAAATATACATTTTGTCCTTATGCATGTGTCTCGCTGTGGGCAAGGAAATGTTTGGAAAAGGCCAAGCGAGGAGAACATAATATTGGATTGAGTTTGAGTCAGAATCAATGAAATAAATTGAAGACCTTCGGCAACCACGTCGGCTACCTCGTACTCTCTCACTGTCAGCTTGGAAATCAGACTACCAACTTTCTTTTTCCCTGACCGCGTTCAACTTTCCCCCAGTCTTATTCCTTCATTGTATCCAACCCAAACGATGGCCTTGAAAAGTTCAAAGACGCGAGCCCGCCCTGATTCTACGCAGTGCGTTCCAAGTTGTTTTCTTATTTTCGAGCTGCATGCAAATTAGCTGTCACAGCGATGACCCCAATCACCACCTCACAGGTCCGTTCCTGCCCCAGACGTAGGTCGTATTATATCATGCCCCGAGAACATGCCTCCATGAATTCATTTAGACCGTTGGGCTCCCTTACCCCCGAACGGTCCAACTCACCAGTGGCAGCGAATGGGCGAGTCTATCAGCGACCTGTCTCGCCGTGGCTCCGCTGGGCTATCAGACCATGTATGTTTAAACAGACAATATGGGACTTGTTTCCTTAACAGGCTCCTTCTCCAAGCATCTTCAATCCAAATTTTAGTCATTCCTCTAATTTTATACGCCAATTGGGAATTTTTGGCACCATACCTCGCACCTGGGCTGCCTAATCCATTCGGAGGATTTTTCTTGACGTCTCATCGTCTTCCCACCTCCAGTCCGGATGACCCACGATATTCCAAGGGCTACTATGACCTTGCGTTCATCGCTTACAACATCGTCTTTTTCTCCCTCGTCCGTCAAATTGTGACCGTCAAGATATCACGGAGGGTCGCCAAATACTTTGGCATCAGAAAGGAAGCCAAGTTGGACAGGTTTGGGGAACAAGGCTATGCCTTTGTCTACTTTATGGTTTTCGGCGCTTGGGGTCTCGTACGTCTATGTCACTCATTGTACAGGAACCTTGACCAACATCACACCATAGAGAATAATGTCTCAACTTCCTACCTGGTGGTACCGCACGGACAGGTTTTGGATAGGTGTGGGCCGTTGCATTTCTCTGATATAACAGACTCATCAACCCATCAGATTATCCTCACTGGCAGATGGTCCCCGAACTCAAAAGATATTATCTGATGCAGCTTGCATATTGGTGTCAGCAGCTCCTTGTGTTAGTGCTTGGACTTGAAAAGCCACGCAAGGATTATCGGGAACTCGTCGCCCATCACATTGTCACGCTCTGGCTGGTTGGGTAGGTCCCACTCTTTCTTCTATGGATCTTCTTCATAACGCATCATCAGGTGGAGCTACTTCATGAATTTTACAATTATAGGAAACGCTGTGTTCATGAGCATGGACATCCCTGATGCGTTCTTGGCAGTGAGTCCTATTAGATTCATGCCATAAGACCTCAGTTTGCCAACATCTTCAAAGTTCTCCAAACTCTTGAATTATATTCAGTGGGAACGTGCCAAAGTTGTGTCATTTGTTGTTTTCATCGGGGTTTGGACGTAAGCACCGAAGCGCATCACTTGTATCATCTCGTCTAAACGCCCGGTTAGGTACTTCCGTCATTATTTAAACCTCGTCATCCTTTGGTCGGTAAGGGCTGAATTCTACCTAGCCCCGTGTGTTTATATCTTTTCTCGCGTTTTCCTGTCTCACTGGTTTCAAGTGAATTCGCCAAGCAATGGAGCACGGAATTGGGTGTATACATGCCTCGTTGGATGCAAGATCAAATATTTTTAGCACTGGGGTTATTGCAGCTGTTGAATCTGTTCTGGTATTATCTCATCATTCGAATCGCAGTCCGGTCAGTGCCAGCTTATCTTTCACGAATGATACTAACCCAGCAACTCCAGCGCTGTCCTTACCAGCAAGACTGAGGATGAGCGATCTGATGACGAGGATGATGGCGAGGATGATGGCAAGGAAGACTAAAATCTCATACAAAACCGGGTTGGTGATTTAATATACTACACATATCTCAGGGAATATACATGGTTTTCAATGGTCACATCAGACACCCGTTCAAAACTCAACCGCTACCTGGTTGACGGGACAGGTGGAATGACACCTTCCTCATCGGAATAATCGCTGTCCTCTTCCCATGGCTTGAACTGAACCTGAACGCCAGTACCTCCCGTGCGATTCGGCCACCGCTTCTCTCGTTGAATATCGACTGGGTCCCCCGAAGCCATCTCCTTCATAGCTTGGAGCGTGTACTACAAATAATCAGGCCAATGCATGTCAAAAGAATATCAATCCACCAACGTATGCATCATTTCCGGCATTGTGAAGATACTGGGTAGGAATTTGGAGATGTTTACAAACCCTATCGAGAGAACGGCGATTGAAAGGCTGGCGATCCGCCTGTGGTGCCCCTTCAAGCGCGCCAAATAAATCCGAGGTGTCGACCACAAACAGCCCTTCGTCAGGAATGATGTCTGGCAATTGGTCGGTGAGATGTTGTATGGGAGCGTCAATCGCTTTCAGATATCTATGTTTCTTAACATCAATCATTGCCGCAGATACGATTGAAATGACTTGCTTGATGTCTTGGCTATTATCGTGAAATACGAGAAAGACAGGCCCGTATTTCGCCATCCCGGAAATCATATCGGATACTCTCTGCTTAAATGGGACCTTCTTGATAATTTCACTTGTTCCAAAATTATAGAACTTGCGTTCGTCACTCAGTTGTTTTTTCTGGCAATTAGTTAGTTTACTCACTCGACGATGTTCAGGGACATATTTTGAATTAGTGAATTTCTGGTTCTCATCGATGACGAAGTGACCATGCTCCAGGACTTCCTTTCCGTCCTCCCATCGAATTAAACTCCATCCAAACTCGGTAATCGTCTGATGTTCATACTCCCAAGCTTCGAAATCGAGAGAACACCATACACCTTTTTTGTCCCCCCAGAACGTTCGGACCCGCTCAAACAGTTCGCGGCGAGAGTTGAGACCCCAGTCGGACCCCTTCAACCGCTTGTTATTTTTGGTGATTTCCTAATGCAATCTCATGTGGAAGAAAGCGGGGTGTATGAGATAAATGTTACCTTGACAGCACTCCGGAGATCTCCCCCTGTTTTGTAAACCACAGGGGAGACATTCCTCAGAGCAGATTCCGTCAGGAGACAGTCAGAATATGGAAGAGGTATCATTGATTTCGTGATTCCCATGGCATGGAGCCAATATCTTGTATAATCGACCTGAGCGGAAGAGAATAGCAGACGTGCCTCTCCCGATGGAAAGTAGCCTACCAATGGTGTGTTCAATTGCTTGATATACGCGATTTCGACTATATACGTACCCATGTACATCTGGACGCCATCAACACCCTCAACATGCAACGGGTGGTCTGGATGAACAAGCGAATCATGGGCTTCATTTGATGAGGTTTTTGAGTTCAAATCCTTACTCCTGGGGTACGAAATGACTAACCGATCATGGCTTTTACGGCTGATCTTTCGGTCGCGTCTGGCAGGGCTTGGTGCCTAGTACAATAGATAAATGACGGAAATGAGCCAGATAGTAAACACAATCGTCTCTACCATTGAAACCAGATATCCGTATAACGATAATACCCAGTAATCACAGGAGCGTCTGCAGGCATGTTTGTTGGTAACGTTGTAACAGCCTCAAGTCCGCAGCTGCCCAACTTGAAGAACTCAAGAGCTTCACTCTAGAATCTGTTTCCCAATTTAGATGAGAATTTGAACCAAGGTCAGTAATTCGCACGGTCCCCTGACTGTGGTCTGAACTCTCCTGTTGAAAACCATTGTCCATTTCATCCTCTTCCACTCCTTTACTTTCTTTTTTTACGACCCCGGTTCCATGGCACAAACAGTTCAGAGAGGCGGTCCCTCCAAGCGCAAGGCTCCTGTAGATGATAGCTCCGACCCTCCGACCCCTGCAAAACGGGCGCGAGTTACAGCCACTGCACGAAAGAGCACGGGTGGAAGGGCCCCTCGAACTTCAACAGCTGAAGCCCCAGCCCGCGCACCAGGTTGGACTAGCATGGTCTCGCTTTTCAGCGCGTGAATAACATCGCCACTATAGAAAAACAGAAAAGACGATTCAGGCCTGGAACAGTTGCATTGCGCGAGATACGCAAGTATCAAAAGAGCACAGACCTTTTGATACAGAAACTTCCCTTTTCTCGAGTGGTGCGTTTGCCTCGTTTACATTGTCGATCTGGTTGCTGAAATGTTCTACAAGGTTCGAGAGATCACCCTAAGCATGACAACGGACATGAACAACTATGATGTGGCTGGTCTTCGATGGCAAAGTTCCGCCATAATGGCACTGCAGGAAGCATCGGAAGCATACTTGGTTCACTTATTCGAAGACGCGTAAGTAGAACGCGTCTGTTGATAGGCCTACCAGAACCTGACATATTCTAGAAATCTCTGCGCCATACATGCCAAACGCGTAACAATCATGACGCGAGATATACATCTGGCGCGTCGAATACGCGGACCTTGGGGTGGCCTTGCATGATTTTCTCCCCGTGGCTGCTTCATCAACGCTTCATCCATTTACGGCTTCGACGTAAGTGTACCTTGGACACCCCTTCTCTACATACACACGCTGCGACACCTACCTACCCTCCCCCCAAAATATTCTATTTATTCTATACTCTCACGATGCACAAATGATTCAGCCTATATTAAAGTTAAAAACGTTATCATAAGCCAATGATCATAGGAACGCAAGATATGAATGGTCATATTAGATCAAGAAAAGATCAATGGGCACCCATCAAATCCCGGAGGGAGGGGTCCCTCACGCCACATTTATTGTCATCCCATGAAAATTCAAAATGTTTACTGACCAGCTACATTCTCTTCCGAGGTCGGGTGCTTGATGGGCGGGATTGACTTTGGCTTGATGGATTCCCAGATGGCGGTTTGGGTTCGGGCAGTATTGTTGGAGCTCGGAGCCGTCTACGGCGGATGTCTAACCAATCCATCACCCACGTCTGAATGAGACCAAATGCCGCTGATGTGAGCCAATACAAGGTTATACTCTAAAAAAATTGTTAGTGGTTAGCCCTTGGCAGTCAGGAGGACGCCGGTTTACCCCAGGGGTCATAGCCGCAATGATGATACGCCCAACCGATAGGATACGCATTGTTGACTTGATTATTTTCTTGGGCTCAATTCGAGGTTTCCCAGATTCGACCGCTTTCCTTTCATTCCATTCCTTGACCTTGCGGGCCTGCTCCCGTTCGGCGGTGTTCATCATCCAATTGCTTGACTCGACGTTGGCCATAGTTATAACACCGAGAATAATTGGGAGAGTCATGGTTGGATCTGGATGCGCGAGCGTGGTCAAGGTCAGAAACGATTCTGAGTCGAATGGGGTCGGGTCCAGCGATAAGCGGCCCAGCATGACCGTGAAAATAACGAACACCGGAAGCTGTGCGAGCACCGGAACGACGATTGTTGGTAGTGGCCGACATGTATATTTCAAGAATAATTTTTTTCGGTGGGCAGTGAGCCGCTCAATAGATCGTTTTGCGTGGAATTCTTGAAGGTAGGATTTCTCCCCTCGGATGCCTTCTCTTTTCATATCCTCAAGGACTTGTTTTGATACGATAGGTTTTTGCTTCTCGATTTCGGGGAGCACAACCTCTTCTATTCTTCTCGCCCGTCGCTTCCCCTAACAAAAAGCTCAAGTTAAGCAATCAGACCGCTGGTGGCATATATACGCACCCATACTGCGACCGGAACCAACAAGCATCGCGTCACCACTGTGGTGAAAATGATAGTTGACGTGTAAGGCGGCAGCGAAGGTGGTATCGGAAGCGCAATTGCTAGGTCCAAGAACCCATTACACAGATTTTGAATAAAGAAACGTCGGTTTACTGGGGCAGCAGCTCTGTAACGAGGTAAAGGGGAATGGGAACCCAGACGTCGAAAAGCAAGCATGCCTTCAAAGTTTTGTCAGAAAGACTATTAAATCATTCACCCTCATGTGACCCGCGTCCATCCAATTCAATCGGTCAAGCACTTCAATTGCAAGCCTGGCATGTAGGATCATAACGTTGCGCGATGATTTATGTAACATTTCTCATAGGGCATAGATATCATGATCATAAGACCAATGCTGCGCTGTGAACAATCCCCCAACATAGACCCTCCTCATCGAATGCAACTACCCACTCTAGAATACCAGCTGATGTGGGAATTGGCCCTTCGACAAACCCCAGCTTGCTTTGAGGTACTTTCCGAGGTTGGGAGTGTTCTTGATAGCGGCGATGAGGGCCTTGTCAACCTCTTTCTGATCTGAAGTCTTGGTTTCGGGTAGGGGCTCCTTGGCTTTGGGTTTGCCCGCCTCAAAAAACTCCTCCTCTGCTGAGCGTGAGCCTTTGGTGGTGGCTTTTGCAAAGTAAGCATCATTGATCTTATTATCAACCTAAGATGCGCGATATCGGAGGTGAGGCTGCGTGTGGATTCCCAGGGAACTATGCATACCTTGGAGTCCCCAAGCTCGATGTGGGTCGATGTGGCAATGACATAGGCCTGATTGACCCGTCGCAGAGGCACACCGTTGATTTTGAAGGGTCCAGTAACGAGTAACAATCCGCTTTCCAGCTGCTTCAAAAACACCACCCTCTTCCCTCGGAAACGACCCGCCAACAGAATCAAAACGGTGCCAGGAGTGATGGATGAGCGAAGGTGGGTTGGTTTGGGGGATTTACGGCTCTTCTTTGGCTGTCGGACATCTTCTGCGGGGTAGTAGCGAGGTGCCTTGGTGGTGGGCACGAGACGTTTGCCACCATTCTTGGCACCGCCAATGGTCTTCTCGGTGTGTGGTGTGGTTTCCTGAACGGCTGGCTTGTCTGATTTTTTGAGTCCCTTGAAGAGACCGCGACGTGCGGCCACTTGGGAGCGGGAGAGGCGTCCGATGCCGGGGACGAGTTCTTTACTTCTAGCCATCTCTATGCGACCCATGAGTTCGCTGCCCAAGCCATTGAGTGTAGCGGCATACCTTGTTCTTGAGGTCGTCGCCGATGCCGATAATATTGTCACAGTATCAAGTGCAGACTTGTGGCTTAAGAGCTAGACAGTACCAGCGGCATTTGCCGATCTGTTACAGATAAGATAAGATTTTGATTTGTATCATTGACCCGCCCAGCGCTAATGACTTCATCGATTGCTGTATAACCACTTGACCTAACGGTAAATTGTGCAGCACTGGGACTAGGCTTGCATTGACAATGTCAGTCAATACTAACGGTATGTTTGTTCAACCGTGTCGGGACCATTATTTGTGACCTCGTCAGCCCCAGATGAGCGTGCTATCGTCTGGTTCGATATTGATAACACGTTATATTCGGCAAGCACCAAGATTTCTCAAGCCATGGGAGAAAGAATATATGGTTGGACGTCCTGTATACGTCTTCCTTGTATCTGATGCACCATCTGCCTCTCTTCAGCATATTTCCTGTCACTTGGTCTCGAAAAGGCAGAGGCATCAGAGCTTCACCTCCAATACTATACCAAGTATGGGCTCGCCATCCGCGGTTTGACGCGGCATCATGATGTCGGTAACGTGAACCTGTAGATTTGACCCTCATTGTGTGTGCTAAGGGCACCCGACAGATCCATTGGACTTTGACCAGAAATGCGATGGGTCAATCCCGCTGGAGAGTATGATCAAATACAGTCCCGAGCTTCGCAAGCTCTTCCAGGATATCGATAGAAGTAAAGCCCGCGTATGGGCATTAACAAATGCATACAAGACCGTACGTATATCTCGTATATATCACCAGCCATTCCATATACCTCATACCAGCACGCGGAGCGCGTGTTGCGCATTCTCGGCCTGGAGGACCAAATAGACGGCTTGGTCTTTTGCGATTACCGACTCCCCAACTTTGTGTGCAAACCAGAATCTGAGTTCTACCAAATGGTACGTACCTCATGAATACCCCACTGCAGCCGGTTGAGCGGGGGGGCAGGCCATGCAACAGGCAGGGGTCCTGGACCCATCGAAATGTTACTTTGTGGACGATAATCGAGGAAACGTAGATGCTGCGCGTGCCCAGGGTTGGGCGCATTGTGCTCACTTTTGTGAGACCGGCCTTGAAGCTATGGAAGGGGGGCGATTAAAGGAGATTGGTGAGGAGAGAAGTAATGACAGGCCGGAAAACGATGGGGTTGCGGTGATTGCAGATCTAGAGGAGTTGCGACGGGTTTGGCCTGAGATTTTCCAAGTCTGAGTAGACATGTACTTACTGCGAGTTGAAGCGAACCGGTCTCGGTACCGGTTATCCGAATCCAACGCCCACCTGCAAGAACTTATGATCGTCACGAGATAAGACACAGCTACGTCAAGCATTAGCAAGATCCACCAACAAAGTCCCTCTTTTTACTCATATATATTGCTGGCGTGAACAAGATGGACTTCAAGCCACGATATATTCAGCCTTTCACTTTGATCGAAGCGATAGCATTGGATGTCGCTGTTATAACCGAAGGTCAAGCCCTCCAATTGCCACACCTAGCCCTCGACCTCATTGCCGACCAGAGATTTCGCGTCTCCAGAATTCACTCATGCATCTCAATCGGACGCAAGAGGTTTTGAGAGAATATATTGAATCCGAGGCTCAGGGTGGGGATGATCCTGAAGTGACCAAAGCCATCCACGAAAACGAGGTTGTCATGTGCGTGGGCCGTTTCTGGTAAACCTAGAGGCACTCAACGCGTATGTATGCAGTGGGTCGCAAAATGAACGAATTGAAATACTCAGAATGGCGCTTGTGGAGAAGGGTATTCCAGCTAGCGGCCACTATATCACCGAGCATCACACGAGTTCAAATGAATCCAGTCGCGCACACCCGACATCAACCCTCGTCGAACGTGAAGTTATAGTGCCGCCTGATGATGGTGTTCATCTGTAGCATTGGACTCGTACTGTGTGTCAGATGTGCGAAACGAAGCTTGTGACGTAACTTCCTAGTCATCGTAGATTTCTCTTCAACACTTGGTCCCACAAGCACACAGGTGCATCAGCTTTGATTGAGAACCAACCTCCAACCTTCAACGTTCGACATGGACCCGACCAACAAACCTCTAAGCCCCACACCAAATTATTCTTTATACCAACGCGAAATACTCAAGCGAGGCGGGACAACGGGGGACTGTGAGTTACTGCCTGGAGCTCATCATCTCATATGCTCTCATGTCGTTTCATCAGTGCCCAACTTTTCGGTGCATGCTGATGAATTAGAGGAATCCACTAAGAAAAAGCTTAATGAGCGGGCTTATTTTTATGCAAATTCGAACGCCGGACTAGGTTGGACCAACAGAGCCAACAGGCGAGTATGAAGGCCCTGCATATCTATGTATTAGCTCACACACCCGGCCTGTCGTAGAGAAGCATTCTATCGCTGGCGTATCATTCCTCGCATGCTTGTTGATACGAATGTTCGAGACCTAAGCAGTGCGTGTGATTCCCTCCCCACACATACCCAGACCCATCATTTTAACTGTGCATCAAAAGTCGAGCTCTTCGGACATCGTATCCCCGCCCCCATTTTGTTTGCCCCTGTGGGCATTAGCAAGTTGTATGCACTAGGAGGCGAGCTTGTGCCCGCAAAAATTGCTGGCGAACTCGGTTTACCTGTGCGGTGGTTCACTCAATGATATTGCCTTGTTTATAAAATCATACTCTTAGTACTGCCTCTCGACAGCGTCGTCACAACCAATCGAGGATGTTGCTGTTGCCAATGACCACGGGGCATCCACCAAAAATGAGAGTAACCGCGTACATCACTACTCAGGCCCCAACGGCGGAAATGCTCAATCGCCACGGTTCTTTCAGCTATATATGGGTCATGATGATGACCTTGTAAGTCACTTGCGTCCATTAAAGATTACGTTTGAACTATCCTGCTTTTCAGACCATCAGCCTCCTTGAACGTGCATGGAAGAGCGGATTTGACGTGTGCATGTTCACGGTAGACACATGGCAGCTTGGTTGGAGACCAACCGATATAAATATCGCCAATTATGCGTGTGTCCAACTAATATTTGTAGGTTTGATTGTTGAACTAAACCTGAGTTGCGCAGATTTTATTCCCCGGAACCGGTATATTTGCTTGATAGGATCAGGATTTCATTCCTATTGATTTTAATCAAAGGTTGGCAACGAGACGGGAGAGTCAGACCCTGTCTTCATGCGCAAGCACGGAGAGGAATTAAAGAAAGACTCGGGGAAGTGGGTTGATTCCTCCGTCTGGCACGGCAAGGCGCATACGTGGGAGAAGGTCCCATGGCTCATCAAACAGGTGTGTAATTTGTCCGCCCTGTGAAGATCTATGCCGATGCGGCCAGTGGAAACGGATCTCTGGTGGCAGACCTTTCGTAATCAAAGGTATACAAAGTGCTGAGGACGCAATCAAGGCTCTTGAGGTAGGGTGTGAGGGTATTGTTGTTACAAATCATGCGGGTCGCCAGGTCGATGGTGCAGTTGGGAGCCTGGAGGTTCTCCCCGAAATTGTGGACGCTGTGGGAGACAGTAGGTGAAAACCATTACAGATGCATCAACGACTTCAAAGCTTCCTTCTGCAGAGATGAAAATCATTTTCGATTCGGGAATCAGGACGGGCGCAGATGTATTTAAAGCAATCGCCCTGGGTGCACACGCCGTGCAGGTCGGGAGACTGTATGTCTGGGGAATGTCACACGGAGGGGAGGCTGGTTGTCGGCATGTGATGAAGTCCTTATTGGCAGTTCAGTTTCATCTTCCCTCTGACTCTGAATGAGTAGCTGACACGGTGATTCTCGCAGGACCTTGATATTTTGATGACAGTTGCAGGGTATTCTTCCATCACCAAGGACGTGAATGGAAAGGCTCTCAGGTACAACCCTCATGGGATATACCCAAGAGGGGAACACGCGAAACTCTAAAATGGTGTAAAATTTTGTACGGCCAGTTTGAATGTTCATCGATTGTTGTCAGCCCCCCCCCAGAATGATCCCTCGGCATCTGGCTTGATTGATCTTTCTGGAATTGTCACGGTAGCTAGATACCAAGACATGACAGGTGTAATTTACACGTTGATCATTATTCACTGGATGGGACCGTGTACAGTCGTCAAACGTTCGACTATGTGGGGCACGTCGTCAGTTCTGCTGTGGTGGTTTGACCAAATGGCTTCTGGTTATACTACATGAGGTAAATATCGTACAATGTACAAGTAAGCTTATCATAATCTAGGAAAGCACTGATGCCTATGCTATCACATTTACTATACGTTTGACGATATGTGCGATTGGGACAAGCGGGGAATCTCGACAATAACATGGCTGTTGTGTTGGGCTTGGTCCGAGAATCGAAGTGAACCCATGGGGTCCAGGTGCAAAGTGGGCGGCTCCTTTTGTTTATAATCCCAGCCAAGCCCTACTCTGGCGCTGATGGATATTACTGAAACGGCGCTTATAGGTGCCAAAGTCGATATCGCAAAAGTATAGACCCCTCCCTCTGCTGAGAGGTCGTGAAGGTCAGCGAGCAGGACAAAAATCGTCCATGACCTGGGGTTGTGGAAATATCAGTGGACGGTTTGTTGAACACGCGAAGCAGACCTACGTGAGGAGCACAGCACTGTCCACGATGAGGGAAACGACGTGCTAGGCAGGCTTTTAGGGAGGGATAATTGTAACGCGGGCATATTTTACACACCAGGAGACTGCTCCCTTCGGAATATCTTCGAGTGTATTTATTTGTATCCCAGATCCGCCAGGAAATCAGGGCTGTGAATGAGACGGGTCAGGTTACATGGGCGGGAGGCACGGGGAGGGACTGAGGCTACCAGTGTAATAAATATTGGTGCTGTAGCAATGTGTCAGTTTTTCGTATCTGGTTCAAAGAAAAACGCACAAAAGCAAGGCCGCGCAGAAGGCTGGTATGTTTTTTAGATAAAAGTAAAAGACTAGGGAGTTTATCATTATTGTTCAATGGGTTTGGGGGGGGAGGGGCTTACTATGTTCCACGCATAAGCTGATTATGGGAGGGATGATAACGTATTTATTCCGACCCCAAATAATCCATAAACGATAAATCTGGGACCGTTGTGAGGTTACGAGGCAAAGGAATTGAAGGTCTTGGACTGCACCATGGTAATATCCCCAAAGTCAAGAGTGACGACCCTGGACGCATTTTGCAATATCTGGAAAGCTGGGGATAGTTGACCAGCTGCGTTGTGGTGTGATAGGGCTACGTTGGATACAATCCAGTTCTACCATGGTAAAATTTATTTAGCAATTATTGTGGAAATAGAAGCATGAGGGGGATTTACGGCTGTCAAACTAAGAAATATAGCAAAGGAGAAAAGGACCATAGGGCTCAAGAATGGAGCCGATCTTCCTTTGAACCCATTCCCGGAGCGCTTTCTGTGCTGTGTGAAATGAAGATA
>QGOG01001947.1:0-61091 GCA_003313185.1 Collybia sp. MG36
AATCTGGGTGGGGCACAAGGCGTGCCAAACCCTCAGCCGCCTGCGATTAACAACCCGTTAGGAAATCCCCTGGGCCTATTAGGCCGACTTTTTGGACCAGTTCAGCCTGCTGCGGCCCCAGCTCAAGCTCAGTTACCTCAGAACAATAATAATATTCCAAACCTAGAAAACCAAGGCCAATTGCCACCCGGTGTTGTCATCCAATATCATATCCAGTATCAAGTACCACGGCAAAATGCACCCCACATGCCTCATGCCCTCACGGCAGGCCCATTACAACCTCCGCCCGAGTTCGCTGGCTTCCCTGGTCCTGGGGGTGTTTGGCAAAATTGGCCTGGACTAGCTGACGCCCAACAACGCAATGTGGACCCGACTGTCGCTGATCGTTTAGGCGACACAAATAACACGACTACCCCAGCCCCAGCACAGCAGACGCCACCCACTACACAAACCACACCAGAGACCGCAGAAATCAACTCAAGCATGGCAAGCCCAGATACTCCGACCAACCCACGAGAAGCAGCGGCGTTGGCAGCATTACGCCGGCTCAATGGCGCGAGGTCACCACCCTCCACCCTGACGGCTACGAATGCCACGAATAACAGCCAGGAAGTAGAATCCCAGCAAACTCTAGCTTCAACCAGTCAACTAACATCACCAACTTCCACCTCTATTCCTCCCACCCCCACAACCAACCGTCAGATTCCTGATGCGCGGAACAATGCCCCATTATTGATTCCCCTTTTCGACCTTGGCGATCATGGTATGCAGCCGCCTGACACCCCACCACCGAACGCACCATCGGGCACTTCCCAAATGGGTCGCTCGGCTGGTACGAGATCCGGGCCTGTTCACATTAACAGAGACTACTCTGGTGGTCTGCAACAGCCGCGCCTGTCACCCAGGCACACCAGAGACGCACAAATACCAATTTCACAGCTACCACAAACAATGACCCCTGACCAGCTCACAGTCATGGATGCCTTGACGCGAGAGGCTATTGATGAACGCCTGAGAGTTTTGGAGGGTGTTTCTGGCGCAATCCACCGCTGTGTTGATGAACTTTTACGAATGAGGAGTAGCCTCCCGTCCCCAAGCGCCACGTCCCCCCAGTCATCAGCCCCCGTGCCCTCCCCAGTCCCAGAGGAATCCCAAGTAGCCGAGGGCAGGGTATCTAGCGCTAGCTCTATTCCCGTAGCAGTGGGAGATCCCCCAGCCCATGCGTCAGATTAAGTATTTAGAAATTCATTTTTAGGAATGATTTTTCACGGTCAGAATATACATAATATACTGCTAATTCAGGTGCGTTGTGCTAATAACTCCTGCGCTCGCTGCTTCACCGCTTCGGTGTCAACTAGTGACTTATCCACATCAGAGAAGAATATTTTGAAAACCATTCCCAGCGATTTCCGAGGATCATCAGTTCCATGGGGAAGTTGCTTAATCGCTTCTACCAAAGCACGGTCGATTTCTTCTTCCGGTAGGGATGGGGGAAGGAATTGAGTAAGGATGGCTGCTTCGCGCAGTTCCTGCCCTACTAGGTCTTGTCGAGACGCTTGAGCGAATTTCGCAGCCGCATCGTTCTGTCCAATATACAGTATCAGTATTCAAGTCCTCAAAGAAATAACCGTTCGCACCCGTCTTGTGATCCCTTTCCTGAGGATAGAAACCTATAATGCTCGCTATTAAACGTTTGATTGTATCTCGCTCAAAATAAATATTCACGATCATGGAAGACGTCAATTTCTGGCCGGTGGTTTTATCAGCGGCGTAAACATCAGACAAAACTGACTGCAAAAGAAAAAGAAATTAGTGTGCCCCGTGCCGTTCAAGGTAGGTGCATAAAAGTATACCCGTAGTGTGGTTGAAGAGAGCGTGTCCTTGCTCTAGAAATATCATAAACCAGAGTGAAACACCATACTGTTGACATACACAGACCTTCATAGCTTTCTTGACCTCAGACATTAAGCGCAAGCGAAGGTCTACATGTGGCGGTTGGAATGAATATTCTAAATGGACATCAAGATTGCGAAAGAATTGGGAACGCACCCACCGGATCATCCAGTCTAGAACCTGTATCCACATACAAATCACTAGAGGTCCGCAAGAACGGCTGTGTGTTCAGCCACGACCTCCGCGCATGTCCTGTTAAACGCCCAAGAGTGAAGCGCGTGGTCAAACAAATGGACATATTTATAGCAAGAACCCAAGAATTTGAAGAAAGGATAGTTGCGCGTGGGAGGTTGTGGTTGGGCGCTAACTTGGGCGCCAATGGTAATACAAATACTCGGCTAGAAGACTATTACCAACGACAACTTTACAAGTTGCAGCCATGTTCATCATGGACAGCATTTTGTTATATGGGGACTCGGACAGCCGGTAAGCGCAAAGCCGCGGCCTGACCCAGCTAATTAAGTAGGAGGGGGTCCACCCTTGCTGCTTGGATTTTGAAAAGTGCAACCTCTACCCGGATCGGGGTGTGTACGAAACTCCCTCAAATTGGGTACCAACCCAGCACAGAAATGCCTAGTCGGTAGCTAAGTGGGGAACTTGCCCTGACCTGCCCCATGCACGAGTCCGCTTTCGGCCCAAGCTCACCATGTCCCACCATGCTTATGAATGATAAACATTAATATTGACAGGCTTGCAATTCGCGAGCAGCGACCATCATAAGATATCATATCTCGCGCCCATCCTTTTACCATGCTTACCTCTGGGCCGGAAGCGCATGCTCTCGTCTCTTGCTTCCTCACACAGCTTTGCAATATTGGCCATGGGGTAAAGACTCTTCAAGTGTTGCGCCGCAATAGCTCGAAGGTGGAGACTGTCGACAACCCCGCATTGGAGGATTTGGATTCTACATAGCAATTCAGATAGTTGATTTAAATACGTAGGGGTGGTTTTATAGCGTTTTCTGCCGCTCCTGTAGTAATGGCAAGAAAGTTTTGGTGTCAGATAGCGTTTGGCGTTACGGAAACACCCCAAATCAGGCAACCCTGATCCGCTGGCGTCCGGAAACCGGCCAAAGTTGACCTGACGAAACCGCCCAAAATCGACGATTTTCAATCCAACATACTCCCGCATAGACCCCCCTCAGAGCCTCCTAGCCAAGTACATAGACTGATCCTTGACGAGATAAACAATCTCAATCAGTGGAAGCTTCACGACCGCCTAATTCGTCACTCACAAATGCCGCCCTTTCCTCAGGCTGGAACCTACCTCAAGAGCGTAAAGGGCAGTTCTCGAGTTCTGTGTGGTGCAAGTCAAATCAAGGTGGGTGTTATGGAATCTCAAATCGAGGGTGGCGGGATGCGTCTGCCATCATCCATTTGAGTGTACGCTTTCTCCATGCTACAAGCCGTTGCGATTTGTATGGTCATGCTGACCCATTAGATAGATTGACCCTCAATCGATCGAGCGTCTATTGCTTTCGCCCGCGTTCACATCGACTTTCAAGCGTGTATCCACATCCCATGGTTTGGCACTTCCCCTGAACTTCCCATCACCATTAGCGGAATTGAACCTTTTATCGATCCTATCCCTCTTGAATTTTGCTTCTGGATACCGCATTCCCCTCCGCATTGAAACCGGAAGGGGTGCTTGGGATACCATCCGGGCCTTCGTGTTTTCCCTCTATCTCACCTCTTCTACTGGTGATGAAAACTTCTTATCTGCAAAGGGAATGAAAGCGATTGGGGAAGGTCAGGTTGCTGAGTTGATGGGCGTCAATATTCATATTGAGCGTCCCCATCCGACACTTGCTGGGATCACAATTGGCGAACTTGGGGGGCCCATTTATGAACTTGTCCGTCTCATAACACATGTTCTTAATGACACTGGCAGCAGGCTTATCGACATGGAATACCCCGATCTCGGGAGTTTTGTAGTGGAGGCATTGAAGGAGGGTGAAAGGCGCCGGTCCCGTAACAACGAGACTTCAGCGGTCGAAGTAGTCCTAGAACGGGTAAGATTTCTTGGTACGCCATGTCTTGAAGCTCCGTTGATACTACTGGTGTTGCAGCTTGTTCGCGCATTTCCTGCGTTCCAAGACATGTCAGAGATTGATGGCCAACGTGAGCTTCTATTGCAGCACACAATCTAATCTATTGATAATCATCACTTAGCCATCTACTGTTTCAAGAAAGCTCTATTTCTCATACATGCAGTCAATATACGATTTGGATCCATGTCTCCACCCCCATTTCCGGTCCCTTCAACCTCTGAATTGCCAGTATTCTCTGACAACGTTCTTCCCTCACTCCTCATCCATTTGGGGGTGGTTGACATATCCGATTCCCCCAAGTTGTTGTCATTCTTCCCCAAAGCCCGCGATAAGGAAAGATTGAATGACCTCCTTGCCATCAATGATTCCCCTGGCACTGCCTTGGGCGGTGTTTCGCTCGTAGAAGGCCCCATCTTAACATCAGATCAAGCCTATATCATGCGTGCGGCAGCGATTGATGCCTGCGAGCTCATCATCGACATTGCTCACAATTTGGAGCCCTCAAGGATGGTTACTGCGGATGGGCAACCTGTGGAATGGATTCGAGATATGCACTTGCCAGACCTTGATATGTGGCTGTGGGCGGTTGCGAAGGACCGCTCAGACTATCGGTCATTGGAGAGGTTTGTACTCAGGGATACCGTATATTTTTGAAAGGCGCTAGTGCCCCCTCAAGTTAACATTCTATTGGCCTCCGTCCACATCAATCAAACATCACCCCCAGGATCCATTTGATAGATACATCTTAGGGTTTCATCTGTGTATACAGTTTTTTTTTCCTAATGGTTGCAACCTGGAAATATCATGACCAGGACCGAACCATTGATTCGCATAGCGTGGTACACGTCGCCATTGTTGTTACTGGGTGTGTACACAACAATCGAACATTGCTTCGGGGGTGCCAATCCACAGAGACGAGTTTCAATCATGTCGATGCCGAGCGCTCTGGGGGGGGGGGAAGGGACAAGTCATCTGTTTCAAATGGATGGCTCAGCAATCGCAGTGGCCGGGGTATATGGCTAATTATAAGTATAAGCACCACGTTTGTAAGATGGGATGTTGGAGTAACTCGAAGTGATGGGATAGTCCGTCCTGGAAACAGGTCCTCCCACACGAGACGTGCCGGACATTGGCCTCACCTCACCATCATACCTGCATCTCCGTTGTCCGGACGACGTCTAGGATCGCGGATTAGTATAAGAAACTTTAGTAGAGATCAACCAAAAGCATCTAACACCCTGGTCTCCCATTCCACCCAAACCCACTTTTGTTCCGCGCCAACTAAATTAGATGTCCCCGCAAAATATCGTATCATCTCCCGACGTTGAAGCATTTTCGACACCACCTACCACCCCTGGCTTCGGAATGGACGGAACACAGATTCAGCCATCGCTTTCGAGGCGGAACAGTAGACCAACATCTCTCCACCTAGACCAAGCGGCTTCAACCGAATGGAATCCAGATATCGTGTTGGAAAACAACTCCCCCATAATAGGCAGGAACTTGAATGGTGGTTTATCAGAACCTCCACTTGTGCCAAAAATTGAGACCATCATACCCGAGTTATACGTGACTTCGTCACTGCAGGCCATGGAGCCATCCCCCGGCAACCGTCATCATACCAAACCAATGGACTCCCCATGCTTTGTCCATTCACATCTTGACCGAGGGGCCTTGACAGACTGGCTGCGAAATAAAAATTACGGCCTGATAGATTCTGGTGATGTTGGAGTTGCGCGGTCCCTACAGCAAACAAACGGAATCCACCGACACCAACAATCAGGAGATAGCTCAAATGGATTCTCCCCTATGTCTGGGGAGGGGTTGGACAGTAATGAGGATGACGAGTTTCAAGGTAGCTTGACCAAGCAATTGGCAGAAACGGCTGCCACTGTTCGTGAGATGAGCAAACAATTGGGTAAGTGCATGTAAGGTTGCGACGCAACTTGGTTTACGGGATGCTAGGCCGTGCGCGTGTGCGATCGAATATCCAGACGGTCCTCATTGTTACCAAGGCTCGAGACAACAGGCTGATCAAACTAACACGCGAACTTGCGTTATATCTCATGCTTAAACAGCGTAAAGGAGGGAAGAGAGGGCTTATTGTGTGCGCTCCCGTATTGATGCAGTTGGCCGAAGTCTGTCTAACTATCTTGCAGTTATGTAGATAACCAGCTGAGGCATTCACGACGCTTTGATGCCGAAGGTATTGAGCGAGATCACCCAGAACTATTCATGCCTTTTCCCCACCGCCGAACATCTAACACATCCGTCCCTTCTACTTCTCCAAAGGATGACGCCCAATTACAGGACGAAGGACAACTCCGGTACTGGACCAGTACCATGTGCAGCCAAAGCCCCCACCTCTTCGATTTTGTGGTCACTGTAAGTTGTCTATGACCGTTTTCTTACAAAGTTAAACAGTGGCTTGATAGCTCGGGGGTGATGGGACGGTGCTATTCACGTCTTGGCTCTTCCAACGAATTGTTCCACCCGTGCTCCCATTTGCCCTAGGCTCGTTGGGATTCCTCACCAATTTCGATTTCGCCGATCACCAAGCCGTGATGGATTCAGCCATCGACTCGGGTATCCGGGTGAACCTCAGAATGCGCTTCACCTGCACTGTATATCGTGCGGTCGTCAATGAGAAGGGCCTAGGTCGCAAGGCAGTCAAAAAGGGCGAGACTGGCGAAATCATGATGAAAAATGTCGAAAAGGGTGGATGGGAGGCGCTTGAAGGCGGGTGGACAGGGGGGTTCACGGCGGGAGATGGAAAGTGCAATGCAAAGGATAAGGAAATAATGTGTTTCACAACCAGACCCGTCGAAACCTTCGAGGTTCTCAATGACCTGGTCGTTGACCGTGGACCAAGCCCGTACGTCAGTCTTTTAGAACTCTTCGGTAAATCTCGCCCCTTTCTTAACAATGGCATTCGAATTTACATTTTCATGTAGGTGATGAACATCATATGACGACAGTTCAAGCCGACGGTTTAACCGTCTCGACTCCAACAGGATCAACCGCTTACTCGGTAATAAAACTTCCTACACCTTCTCATGATGACTCACATCCGCATAGCTCTCCGCCGGTGGTTCTTTGGTCCATCCAGAGATTCCTGCGCTGCTAATCACACCAATATGTCCACACACTCTTTCCTTCCGGCCTATGTTACTGCCAGACAGCATGGAGCTCCGTATTTGTGTTCCATACAACTCGCGGAGTACCGCTTGGGCATCATTTGATGGCCGAGGCCGTGTGGAACTAAAACGTGTTTGCATTTTTATTCATTGGATGCGGCCGCTAACCGAACCGTTTACTACAGAGGGCGACCACATAAAAGTCACCGCATCAAAATACCCGTTCCCAACTGTCTGTGCCGACAAGCAGTCAACAGATTGGTTCCACGCAATATCGCGGACATTGAAGTGGAATGAGCGGGAACGGCAGAAATCCTTCGTTGTGGTTGAGGAAGGTCCCGCAAAACACAAGACTAAACGAAAGAACACTCTCACAGCGCAACACGCGAGAGTTAGCTCGCCTGAAATTGCCGACGATGTTTCCGAGGACGAAGAAGATGAGGTATCCGACGAAGAGGATGATGCGTTTGATATTGATGACTCTTCCCCTGAAGCATCTTCAAGCCCGCCTCATCCAATAGATGGACCTAGCCCAGCCGCAGAAGCAACCAGTAAAGAGAAGGTCCAAGAAATTATTGATCACGCGCGGCTCAAAACCCCAGCACACAAAAAACACAGACGCACTTCGAAATCGCGGTCTCGCTCAAGGCCATCCGGCAACCGCTCCGGGGTGGATTCACCTAGCCGCTTTGTCGGAAACCCGCCTCACCCACCTGTCCTCTCCCCACGCCATGTTGAATTCACCATGCAAACGCCCTCACCCACGGATACCTCTATGTCCAGTGATTCTATACACCCCATAGACGCTGCGCACCATGGCACCCGGGATGATATACATGCTGTCAAACAAGCAAGCGGAAAGTGCAGGATACCGCAAGACCGTGATGTTGACCTGGAGAGTGTCAAGACACCCACAGCCGGCACCCTCCTTCATGGACGCGCCCGGGGCCACTCTCGAACCCGTTCCACCGAGCACCGGGCCTTTGCGGTTTGGGGCCATGACGAAAGTGATAGTAACGCTAGCGATAGCGATGTCTGAATGCGTTTTTGTTAGTATCATTCCCTCTCACTATTTTGATCATGCGGAACCTGGGAATAACGTAAATATGCATAACCTGTACAATTGACGAAAACCAATGATGACTTTAGTCTGCGAGTCTTTATTCTTGGTTGGTCAGTCATACTTAGGATAATCTGGATTCAATATGCATATGGGCGGGCAATGAGGTATGTCTAGTGAGTGCCTCATGCCGAAACGACGAGCCTGGGTACCAAATCCCACTGTCGACAGAACTTCCCACAACCAGCTGGTTCCGCATGGAAATATCAGAATCAAGATCAAGGGATACGAGTGATATATAGGCATAGAAATTGTTGGGGATAATTCACCCTCAAGTTATCGCTTTGTCACCGACCCGTTGCAATGTTTACCATTCGTTGCGCCCAGTGCTCTTCTCAAGGACTGGTTTCCAGCTTCGTCGGGCCCTTGCGAACGACAACGGAACGAGCTAAATGGGTTAGAAAAAGCTGAGCGTCAGCTAACTCGTCATGTCACACACACTCGGAAGAAAACAGCGTAAAGATGTAGTGGAGTGAATCAAAGAACACGAAATTCATCAATAGTACGAAGCAATAGCAATTGGTGGGCGGGGGGTGGGTGCGAGAAAAATGGCTGTAAGAAGGCGCAGTCGGATGGCAAACGAGGTCGAGTGGGTAAGCGAGACGGGAGATCGCCCATCTGTCTTGTCGATTCAAACAGTCCCAAATCGTCGCTGCCTCCACTTGTTTCCAAGTCGGCCTGGCGTCAAGTACCAACCCTCAAATCAGGGCCACCAGACAGGTTCTCACTGGTGGGAGAAAATGGCCTGCGCAGAATTATTGAGCAGATCGAGCGCATGGACACCGGCATATCGCGTGCTGCGATTGGTATAGAATTTGACGTTGACTAGGCTCTATGTATCGTGCGGCAACCGCCGCGCGGAACCGAAAGGATATGGGGGATAATGTCGATGAATACGCAGGGCGACGGCCCAGGCGAGGCCATGGCAGCTGGGCGATAGGGAGACTATTCAAGTTGCCAGTGGCAAGTACATTTATTTGCCCTTGTTGTTCCTTTTGAGAATATTCACTCGAGTCGGGCCGATGATCCTTACATCAACACTCTGATCTCACCATGGTTTGGCCCAACGCGGACGACCTTAATCTCTCGATAGGTCGAATAAACCGACTTTTGAGACCTTTACGAAATAGATGTGCGACTTTCACGACATATTCGAGAAAGATAACTCTCCCATCAATCTCACAAATCACTTATGCCACCAAAGCAGCAAAAATTCGGCCGATAGACCAGCAAAACACCGGGTCACTTGCCATACTACTGCCGCCTGACCAACTTGTTCTCAAGGTTCATTTTGAGAAATACTCGGTAGAAAGCGTGGAGATGTCACGAAAGATATACGCGATACGCGACAGTTTCCAAAACATTGTGGTCAGCACGGCCAGGAGCCATAGTGACGCTCCGCGCTCGCGCGTTATGCCTCTCACTATGCTATGCTCCACAATCGTGGGGGAAAACATTCCGCTTGATATCGACGCGTTCCCCTTCGATGGAGCTACAGACGAACTGGTCTATGACGCTGATCAAATTTTCAACGACGTACCCCCCCAATGCCGCAGGTGAATTTCTGTAATGCCAGCTATAGATGTATCTCAATATTTGTACAGGCAGGCTATCTTGGCTCACGCACTAAGACTCATATTGGACACTACTCCATCTCATCCTACTCTCTTATCCATCCTCCTGGATGTCTGCTTAACCCATCGGCTGGAACATTCATCAGCAGTCACCTTAGAAGCCTCCCTCCGTTATGCTATGCATGCGGCCCCGAACGCGCTTTCAGCTCCTCTGTGCCACCCAAATAACTCCGTGTTTCTAGTCGACTTGCACGATCGTTGGTGTGACGCACACTTTACAGCGCAAGCTTTTACTCGAATCTTACTCGATGTCTTACACACGTCCGGCGTTCGGGAAGTCTGGTCATCCAAGGCACTGGGTAAACTGTCTCACCGGCTCTGCAAGGCCGATTTATATTCTTTCTTTCAATTGGCTGGGGGTCTGGCACATGTCATCACAAAGCCGACCCGTTTTCCAGGGGATGTCGGAACTGAACAGCATACCCTGGCGAATTGGTGTCACCACGCCCTGGATCGTTTGTCGATGCCACCCTTGTGTTCTCCACAAAATACCGACGGAAATCACAGCGTTGGAGAGTTCCTAGAATGCGTTGACAGGATTCCATTACCACCCTCAAGCCTACCATGTGACCCCGACCTCATCGATGCTATCGTCCCTCTAGCAACTTATTGGCTTACCTTGCAATCGGATCCTGCCACACCCAGAACGAGACGCTCCAAAACCCTTGCCATCATGCTTCTAATGTTGCAACGGATAACACCACGAAGTTCAACATATAATCGTTTAATCTCAAATATATATTCCCGTAATATCACCGGAGTATCTTGCCCCAAGATCAAGGATCTCCGACAAACCTTCCAGCTGTATGCTTCCTCACTCCGCTCCCACAATCTCTTCCATTTGGAGTCGTCCTTCTGGGCTAGCGCGCTCGGACACATTGAGAGCTCAGATGTGGAAAGCCAACTTGCCAGCCGCGAAGGATGTCTTGCCGTTCGCAATCTCCGCTACTGCCTGATTGATTACGTGGAGGAGGCGGAAGAAAGATACATGAGACACCAAACAAGCTGTACCACAGTCACCCCATCAAAATGGGTCGCGCCACAGAGTCGTGCAGGCTGTCCTCGCGCTGACTGGCGATGGGAGAAAATACTTGGCTGTTGGATCCAAAGGCAATCACCGCTGAAATTCAAAACTCAACGTAAGGCAAATCACCTTGGTACTCCCCATTCTCCCGGACCCTTGTCAACAATTCAGCGAATTCGCCGTAAACATATCAATTTGGCCTTGAGTCCCTGTAAGCGTGCATCTTTGCCTGCTAACACTCTCCGAGCTGCTCCAAACCGGACAGATGACTATGAGATCCGTGTTGGGAAAGGCTGCCGCCCAAAAGTCCCTCGTAGGTCCTCAAATTTTGCATCACTATTGTCGGATGCTCTAGCGCATCGAACGGTGCTCCATCCCAAGAGTTCGAAGCGCAGGCACACCCGAGCTGGACTTGAATCGATTCACTCCCCAATCTCGCCCATCTCACGACCCCACTCCCCGCAGGCCCCATCCAAGGGTGGTTTAGACCCTCCATATGCTCCCATGTCTGATGACCTGATGGATCTATTCGCCCACCCACCCAGCTCGCCGTCCATTCAGAGACCTATCCTTCGATTTCGGTAGGCAAGCAGTACTCCAACAGAGCTTACCCCTGTTGGACCCCACGTCAGTGTCTGTAGTTCCGATCTTTCTATAAGTGCCTCGCGGAACTGAGCAAATAACCAAACTTATCTAGGCTTGGGTTTTATGGGCCGCCATGTTTTCGGTTGATTTCTGGTTACCCTCAGGTTCATATTGTAATATACATGTGTGTAGATTGTCTCCCTCGCAGGGTTGATGTCAGGCGGTGGTTGGGCACCTACCATAAAAATCAAGCATATCGAATACCCACACTCGGTAATTACCGTCCTAAAAGCAAGCAGACTAAACTGGAGAGCGATCGCGTATGTGGACACACGGGATTAGGCTGGGATTATGTACATCATGAAATATACCCGCGCTCGTGCTATACTTACGTAGGGCTCACTAATACCACCTTGGTTTGCCACACAAATCAAAACTATGGGCCCTTGGCGACATAACCACAACCCCTCACATTGATCTGTCATTGTCAAACCGCATCTACAGGTCATGAGCAAAAACTCGAAGCCACTGTCTCTGGGTAATACCCTCAACGACCTCGCCCTCATCCGCTCTTTGAACATCTCCTTGCCTGTTCAGTCTCATGTCGCCAGTCAGGATTCAGAGCGCTTGGATGCTTCTCTGGCGAAATCCCAGGAGTTTGTAAATGACGCGAGGCAGGCGATGAAAATAGTTAATCGCGGAGAAGTAGAGCGGGAGGGTGAAAGGGTAGAACTAGCCCGAAACCAGCTAGACGAACTTTTAAATGGGCTACGCGCAACTGCTCCCAGCGACAGCACGTAGTGGCCAATGTCCACTGATTACCACTCAAAGCGGCCAATAGAAACTACTGTCACTGGCATCTACGGAGTAACTCCCTTAGTATGTCATGCTGTAAAGAGCGATCAGGTTCTCGGGGTATTCCCTGGGGATGTATTATCTATTCTGGAATCCAGGGGGATGGGCGACTGAGGAGATTTGCGGGCGCAAACCCTGGAATTGCCAAAACAAAAATTCTTGTAGACCCAGTCATTTGGTTTTGTTACATGGCTCGACGGTCATTCAACAGTCAGTTGTAGGAGACGTTATTCACATGTTTGAGTTCTAACTTGTGCCCTAGGTGAGTCTGGAGGTGTCTATAATCATGATATTGAAAATTGGAGGATATTCATGCTTCGAATCGAGCTAAACCCTTTCTCGTAAAAATCTCCCAATTCACAACTGGCGTTGACCCTTGAACCTCGGTTCCTGATTCCAATGTTATAAAAGTTGGTTCTGCGAAACTGGCCACCTAGCTGCCATGGTTGAAGCAACCTCCCAACACAGCGCTTCAACGTCCGACCTCGAAAAAACTCCTGACATTAATGCTGTCGAAACCCGAACCACTCTGGATGATGTCGAGGCTGCACAATTGGAAAAAACTGTATGGTGGAAGATCGATCTGTGTATTCTGCCCGTAGTTACTATGTTCTACCTGTTAAATTGGTTGGTGAGTATCTTCCGTCCTCGGTGTCAGTAGTATTACTTGCTAATCGGACAACTATAGGATCGCACCAATCTTGGCAATGCTCGAGTCGCAGGGCTCCAAAAAGACTTGAAAATGACGAACACTCAGGTTGGTTCGCCTGGCCACGAGCGCGAATACTGGACTGAATCCCCCATGTAGTACAGCATAGCTCTAACTGTTACTTTCATGTAAGTGTTCAAGAGGTTATTGCTGCCAGCATCTGACATCAAGCGATACAAAGCCCATACCTTGCTGCCGAAATCCCATCCAATCTGCTTCTGAAGGTACCCATTTCCTTACGAAATCTAGCCCGGTATTTTGGTTAAATTTCATACTAGATCCTTGGGCCCAATATTATGCTTCCAGCGCTCTTGACTTGCTGGGGCATTGTAACAATGCTTCAAGGTGACCCGACTGTCCGTGCTTATGCCGGGGAGTTTCTAACGTTGCTTATTAGGCTTTGTACACTCCTACCGAGGGCTGCTTGTTTGCCGCTTTTTCATCGGCCTGCTTGAAGGCATGGATGTTCCCTTGGCAGATTGGTCTATAAGTCTAACCGATCTCATGCAGGCGGTGTGCTTCCTGGCCTCATCCTTTATTTATCCTTCTTCTACCCCAGACGTCGGCTCCAATCAAGGTTCGTTGGATTTTCATGAGATTGGGCACTCATCTCAAATTTGTATCCATCTAGAATCTCGGCATTCTTCTCTTCCGCATCACTCTCAGGAGCATTTAGTGGTCTACTTGCGACTGGTATCATGAAAATGAGTGGCAAGGGAGGGCGCCCCGCCTGGGCCTGGATATTTATTCTCGAGGGCGCCTTCACGGTCCTTTTTGGCTTAGTTTCTTTCTTCATCTTCCCTCGGTCGCCAGCCCACGCCCGTTTTTTGAAGCCACATGAACGGGCATACGTTATTGCCGCTCTTCGTGCGGATGGTGCGATCAGCAAAGAAGAAGCAAATGACGGGTTCAGTTGGGCTGAAGTTCGGAAGACTTTCAAACTGCCACAGTTCTGGTTCTTATTTGTGGTATACTTCTTGAATGGTAAGGGCTTCCCGTCTATCGGATTGGAACATTGCCTAATCTTACTTGCCAGGAACCATCGTTTTCTCCCTTGGATAGTAGGTTGTGTGGCCCACGAGTTTTATTGACACTAAAATATTTCAACAGTTTCACGCCTTCTATCGTTCAGGGGCTTGGATATTCGCCGATTCGTACACAACTCATGACCGTAGGTCCATATGCGTTCGCGTTTGTCTGTGAGTGTCACTATGCACGTTTGAGATATCCGATGTGATCCCGTTCCAGTGACCAACACCGCTTCCTTCTTCGCCGATCGGTATCGTTGCAGGGGGCTTGTGTCCATTTTTTGCGCCGTTTGCTGTACAATTGGTTTCACGATGTTCTTGGGTATGCTCATCAATTCGCCCGTATTCCAAATTCCAGATGTTGATGGAGGTGGCTTCCAGTTTCCAAATCAAAATCTGTGCTCTACGGTAGTCTCTTCCTGACAATCGGAGGCATCAACTGTTCCTCTCCCGCTCTTGGAGCATGGGTCGCAAATAATGTGGCCCCCCATGTCCGACGTGCCACAGCGCTTGCGGCTTTGGCCATGATTACGAATGTCGGCGGTATCTTTTCTACTTGGCTCCTCGGGTTCCTCTCAACTGCCCCGAGATACACATCAGCCACGATAACCTTGCTCACATTCTCGGTGGTGATGGGATTCTTCATAGCCATGAACTTGTTCTATCTTTACAGACAGAATAAACGCAAGGAGGTGATTAGAAAGACAACCCAAAAATCTGAGGAGGCAGCAGGGCTAGGGGATCGGAGTGCGTGGTATGAATACATCCTGTAGTGAAAATTAGTCGCAGTCAATAAAGATCCAATAATACGCAAGCTCGGGGTCTCGGAATATCCTTGATGTGCGAAACTGCTACTTATCATTCGTGGACCCAAAGTGGATTCAAAGGGCCAAGGCTTTCCTTTTTTCAACTCAGAATATAAGCGGCAGCACGTGGTCGGCAACATACTTAAGTCAAACAAACGCCCATCACAGGGTTTTCGAGCTTTTGTTCCGAATTTCACTCCAATCCGTCATTGACGACCAGCACGAAGGTGACGGCGACCAGGACGACGATGTTCTTGTCAATGTTTCCTCCGGAAATCCAACCTACTTTCATCCTTAGGGTTCTATCTCCAGCTGTCGTGTTTCTCACCACCTTTTCTTTGCTGTTCGTCCATGCTCCACCACCCGAGTCCCCGTCCCCCATCACACCAGTTGTCATTGCCACTCGCGTGCCCCGACGGGCTACCATTCTGTCTCTTCTCTCTTTCTCTGCACTGACTTTTCTCCTCGATGGCATGACCTTTGTGGTTTATGCCGTCTTTGACAAGCATTGGCCGCGTTATTCGGGCATTGAAATTAACGCGCTTCTTGGGCTTTCGGCTTTTGCTGGGCTTGCTGCCCTAGGTGCTTGGAAGGATATTCATGGCCTAGATGTTTGGAACATGAAACGGGTCAGAGTCGCGGTGGCTGCGGCCTTGGCAATGGACATTACTCTCGCCATTATTCTCGCAACTGCCATGCAGCATAAACCATGTGAGATTTCCCATTTGAATGACATGGCTTCCGATCCTGAGTAATTCCAGCTGGCCCCCATATCCCAGAAACCTCTCTCAAAATTCCGCTCAGTGATATACTCCATCTCGTATTTCCCGCTCTAAGGGCACTTGTGTTGATTCCACTGCTTGCTTCACTCCTCACCCCACGCATCGTCTATTCTTCCGCAACACCCGAACAGAGCAGTGTACACGCGCCGATTCCTACATCATCCTCGTTCCTATTGTCGGCAGATTCAAGGAACCACTCATCTGCGGGTTTCTCTTCTGTTGCTGGTCTGACAGGAGATGCCAGCAAATATGGAACATTCCGTACTGCTCGTTCGGCTCTGCAACGTTCGGCTCCCACTACTCGTCCAGCCACACCTGCCCCTTCAACCATTGCTGACGCCAAGGTATGGGCTTTTACATCCTAATCGCTCAACATCGACCTCATTTGCTTTAGTCGGATGTGAAGCCCGACGTTACACTCGATCCATCCTGGTCGGAAATATGGCGACGTATTAAACGCTTATCCCCGTACCTGTGGCCATCTACCAGCAGATCCCTTCAATTACTCGCTGTAAATCAATTTGATTTCCTCCCCTTGATCTTTATTTATCCATGGTTTTTTTTTTTTTCAGTTAGTCTGTATCATCATTTTATTATTCGGTCGCGTGATCAATATAGCCCTACCATTTACCCTCGCCGAGCTGCTCCGCATCTTTGAAGGCAAATCTGAGCACTCTCCCTGGCCATTCCTATTCGGCTATGTTGCACTGCGCTTCCTCCAAGGCAGTGGGGGTCTTGCTGCAATTCGTGATGTACGATATCCTGTTTATCATCCAGGCTCCTAGGTTTTTTAAAAACTCTCACCATGCTATTTTAGGCTCTTTGGGCGCCCGTCATGCAATATTCAGACCGGGGTAAGACACATCCTGTCTTGCCTGATACTCCCCAAGGCCTAATTGGTCTATTTTTTTCCATTTGCTCAGAAATGTCACAGTTGTCCTTTGACCACCTACTCAATCTATCATTTGCCTGGCACACGCGCCGTAAGACAGGCGAAATTCTTCGAGTTCTGGATCGGGGTGCTGCTATCAATCATACCTTGGAGGTTCGTACCCTACAAATGCACCCGATATCAATTAATGCGCCCGTGCTACTTGGTAGCTTATTCTATTCAACATTATCCCCACTTTCATCGATATTTTCATCGCACTGGTTGTTTTCTGTCTTGTATTTGAATGGGCTATTGCTTTTGTAATCTTCCTGGTCATGGTTGCTTATGGTGGGTTTTCTCTCTATTGTTATGTAGTCGGCTGAATTTTCTCCAGTTTCTGCAAGCGTAATTTTAACTCAATGGCGAACAAAGATCAGGCGGCGTATGAACGATCGTGATGTTGTACGTTAGCGTCATCAGCCATTTCGCGGTTTCACTAAATCTGAGAAAGATCACGAGGGGTATTCACACCGATTGCCTGATTAATTATGAGACCGTCAAGTATTTCGGGGGCGAAGAGCACGAGGGCGCGCGGTATCGTGAGGCTCTCAGAGAATACCAGGCACTCGAATATAAGGTCATCAGTGAGTTTAGTCCCATCCCCGACTTGCGCTAGCGAACCTGACAATGTCTTGCGCAAAGTATCCCTCAATATCCTCAACCTAGTGCAAAATTTCATCATCGTCAGTCCTCCTTGAACCATCTACTGGTTCCAAGCTTACCTTGATACAGACCACTGGCTTGCTTGTTGGATCAATGATGGTTGCACTCCGGGTTACGAGAGGCCAGTCTGACCCTGGTGAATTCGTCATGTTCATCACCTATCTCACTCAGGTAGGCACTTATCCAACGTTTCGAATTCAACATTTTTGACCCATTGTTATATTTCCCAGCTGTACGGTCCCTTGAATCAACTTGGGTATATCTATCGATCAGTCAACCAATCCTTGATTGACACAGAGAAGCTTCTCGCACTGCTGAATGAGCCAACCGAAGTCAACGACAAACCCAACGCCCCTGATTTAATAGTCACTGATGGTGAAATTGAATTTGGTAATCTAATTCTACTCTTGTTTCCCCTTCTGCTGACGTCAGTTCAAGAAAATGTTAGCTTCTCATATGACGGCCGGTCGACTGCTCTCAACGCGATATCATTCAAAGTACCCAAGGGATCTTCGGTTGCATTGGTTGGCGATTCTGGCGCAGGGAAATCTACCATCCTTCGACTCTTATATCGCTTCTACGATCTTCGGGAAGGCGAGGGTAGAATCCTCATTGATGGTCAGGATATCCGGTCAGTGCCTTGAGGAACAAGCGTCATTGCAGTGCTGAGTCATTTACTTGTAGTGGTGTTACCCAAAAGAGCCTTCGGCAAGCTATTGGAGTTGTACCTCAAGATTCTGTTTTGTTCAACTCAAGCATTGCATATAACATTGGGTCAGCACGATTGTTCCAGCCGCGACCCATTCTATAACCATTTGTAGCTACGGAAAGTTCGGGTCCTTACCTGACGAGATCGAGGCGGCTGCACGGTCTGCCCAAATGCATGAGCGAATCTTATCTTTCCCTGAGGGTAAGCAATTGGTTTATCGCAGTAACACTTAGATCAACTATCCCAGGTTATGATACCAAGGTGGGCGAACGTGGTGTCAGGCTTAGCGGCGGCGAGAAACAGCGTGTTGCGATCGCCCGGACCTTGTTGAAAAACCCTCCTATCCTCCTGCTTGATGAAGCCACAAGGTCTGTGACATCATTTAACCTTACTTCAAATGATCTCATCAAATTTTAGTGCCCTCGACACATCGACCGAGAAGGATATCCAAAAGGCTCTTCAGAATCTTGTTCGGGGTCGATCGTCGTTGTCTATCGCTCACCGTCTCTCCGTACGTTCTTTTGTGCGCGGATACCTCGTATGTTATGCTCACCTGTATCCCAGACTATTGCCTCTGCCGACCTGTGAGCCGTTTATATCCTTTACCTGGGGCGGCTCATGCTCAAGCTGATTTCCCAGAATTTTGGTTTTACGAGACGGGCAGATCGTCGAACAGGGCAATCATAAGGAACTGCTCAACTTGGATGGTATTTTTGCATCGATGTGGGCTGATCAAGTATCCGCATCTGATGAGCCTGCCCCCTCCCTTGATGGATCTAGCATCAAGAAGGAAACCTCAGGATACGTGCTTGGCGATATTGATGTTCCTATAGTGGGAGAGCCATCGCAGACCAGTAACAGAGATCCGCCTCAGCTTAACCCAGCCTCGGACACCATCCAGCCATCCCCTGAGCATGGATCAAAATTGATCGATTTCTCTGATGAGCCTCCAATCACTTTCCCTTCTTCCGAGGATCGTAATGTTGTTACCCCCGGGGCTTCCAACGACGAACCTGCCCCACCCTCAACCCTACCCCTCGCCTTCCCAACCTCGGACGACCCTGCCCCCCCCCAGCCATCAGAACCAACGTCCACTCCTGCCTCACCCCCACTTGGCGTGACCTTTGGCACCAACGTTAATGCTCCCCCATCTCGTACAGGAACACCAGACCTCGACAGCGAGCCCAAACGTAAACGTATTTCCTCGCAGAACTTCCAAAGACTCGCTCGTAAAATCTCAATTACCACCAAACGTCAAGGTTCCTCCTCATCCATCATTCCCAGCCTCAAGCGGGACAACTCGCCACGAGTTTCTACCGAAGAGGGCGCTGGAACTTCCAATGACAGCCCTGCTGGTAGTATTACTGATAAGTCCAAGAAGAAGGACAAGAAGGAGAAGAAGGACAAAAAGAACAGAGGTCTGACCCTTTGAATTCGATTGCTTCTTCCCTTATGATTTTTACGACACAACATGCCCACTATTCCCCTCGTAATGATTCCCTGATTAGCAACCTTCCACTTTACCCATCCCATAACTTCCATGTATAATCCTTGAACATTTGCATAGTTGACGCACAATCTCGACTGGTTTCTTCCCGTTCAAAATCACAATAGAATTAGGGCATAATATTACTTGCATGCGCACGTGCGATATTTGAGTGGTCGCCTGAAAATGAGAGGGTTTCACCGAAGTTGCACGCCTAATTCATTGAACCCGTACATGCGGTTTCTGCTTTGGTGAGATGACCACATGCATGGCCATGTTTCTTGTTTTTCCGTGTGGAAAGCCGAGCGGGGCTTGAAACAGAGTCAGACTCTATAAAAGATGTAATCCTATCGCGATGGCATCTTTCCTTTCTTTTCCCAACCATCCATTGTCTCCCGTTTTCGTGTTACGTTTCCGGTTTCGTTCAGGACTCGTGTAACAGGATCCAGGTTCGATCGATATCTTTATTCTAAACCATCATGTCTGCAAAAGTTTATGTTGGGTCAGTCTTGTGCATTGTTTCGGTCCTTTCTAGCACTCCTCCTATTGAATGGAGGAGTGAAGCTAATAGTAACTTTGATACTATGGTACAGCAATTTGAGCTGGAACACTACGGATGAGACTTTACGTCAAGTCAGTTTTCCTCCTAGGGCTGCATCGTCTGCTCCCTTCCCCGTTCTGCATCCAATAAGTGTCTTATCCTACATGTTCCAATTATAGGCATTTGGCGACTTTGGTCAGGTTCTTGATGTGTGTGATCTCTCTTTCTCGATTTCCTGCTGCTCGATTTGCGCTACGCCACATTGCTTGCGTAAGAAGAGCTTGACTGATAGTACATGTGTTAGTCTATCGTCATGCGCGACCGCGACACTGGTCGCTCCCGTGGTTTTGGTTTTGTAACATTCAGCACTGGTCAGGAGGCTGATGCCGCCATTGCCGGTCTGAATGAGCAAGACCTTGATGGCAGGCGCATTAAAGTTAACCTTGCCAACGCTCGTGGTGGAGGCGGAGGTGGAGGTGGAGGAGGTTTGCTATTCAATCGCTCAAACCCGGATTCCTTTTGACTGCTCTTGCTTCAGGATACAATGGAGGAGGAGGAGGGGGAGGTTATGGTACTTTACATCGTCGCCTACACTTGATCATGACTTACTTATATATTTTTGCAGGTGGTGGTGGATATTCGGGAGGTGGAGGGTACAACCAGGGGCAGGGGCAGGGGGGCTATGGAGGAGGTGGGTATAACCAAGGCGGCTACGGCGGCGGAGGTTCGTGTAGGTTTTTCCAAATACTTTATTCCACACTCACCATCCCTTCAGGATACAGCGGTGGTGGCGGTGGCTATTGAAGGGCCTATCGCTCCACCAACCATTTTTCCCAGTGCTCTTTCCCATTTCCGTTCTTGGTGGACCCCATAATCTTGTTACTTCCCTTTCCTTTATGCTTACTCCACTGAACGACCTATTCATCCACACCTACTCTTTACTCCCGCCACTCCTTTCTCGAGCACTCGTCGATTTCGTCCCCTGGCTTCTTTCCCAGTCTCGGTCCGGCTTGTACTAGTACTTGGCCTCAGTATCTCGTTCCCGCTCGTGTGGTTGTCTGTATCCCATTTGTATTATTTACAATGAATTCAAAAGGTCCTCAATCTGGCACACTCGTCACTGGACGCTGTCCCGTATTCCAAATAAATACAGCGCTAACTCACCGAACGGCGACGAGCAACGTTCCCTCAATTCGGTAAAAGTCACGGAGATGTGCGGTCTCGCTGGCCCTCCTTGACGTCGTGCCGCGGGCAGTTTTGGGTGATCGCGACACAGGCCGTCCCCGTGGTTTTGCGTTTGTTACAGATGCGAAGGCGCGGGAAAGGTTTGAACCCATCAAAGTTGACCTCGCTCATGCGTGTGGTGGAGGTTTGTGGGTCTGAGTTGGAGTTTGATATATCGATTTGTCTGCGCCATTCTCCCAAGTAGAGGTGATGGATATGGTGAAAGCGGGGGGTACACAGTCATTGACGCGGACTCATTTACTCACCCGGTTCAGGTGCGTGGCTATGATCAAGGTGATGGTGTTAACGGTTACAATCAAGGACTTCCATTCTGATCTTGCAATATTATCAGATAGATGTTAGGTGCTGCTCTGCACCAAAAACTCGACATGAAGCATAATATTGTCCGTACAACTTTTGTGTAAAAACCTCTATGCAGAACGCGTTTTCTCAAGGTTGAGGTTGTCATTGTCATCAAAGTCCGCATTTCTAGATAAACCAAGCAGATTTGAAGCCAATGAGGCTTGGAGTAAAGCCGGAGCCAGTCGTCCGAGCACTCACCATCACCTTCGTCAGCGGCATGGACTGATGAGGGGACTTGTCTTCGGGGCGCTAGAGTTGTAAAAACCGCAGCTGGGTGATGAGCTCCCAATTATGTAGTAGTACTAGTAGGAGACATAAAAAGCGTCACCTGAGCGATTCGAACACTCGCGGTCAAAGACCAACCGCTCGGCTGTAATAGCAGGCGATCCCGTTAACCACTCCGGCAAAGTGACCATAACTCACTATGTTCTGGACCATCTATAATCCGAAAAATCTGTCCCAGGGTCACTGGTGTTGTTGTTCCGATGCCTCCCACAATGAGGCAACCCAACCTTCACGAAGGTTCTTGCTGTAATTTGATATGTCCCCTTCAGAAAAAGGACTGTTATCGCCTCTGCCAATGGATTCAAGCAAGGGTTATGTCCTTGTGATTCATGGGGGGGCAGGGACTATGACCAAACAGGGTTCTACCCCTACACAACAAGCTGCGTACAAGGCCGCTCTTCGGGCATCATTGCATGCTGTTCGTTTTCATTCAATTCAATGTCAAAATGGCTCTCATCAACCGCAAGGGGTATGAAGTGCTTAGTCGGGGTGGTGAGGCAATGGATGCTGTAGTCGAGGCAGTGTCGGTGATGGAAGGTATGCTTTGGAGGCCTCAGTGCTCCGCCTCGGTGCTCTGATTGCGACTAGACAACCCCTTGTTCAATTCCGGGAAGGGTGCGGTGTTTAATTTAGCGGGTAAAGTAAGTTGGGTAAACTCACGCATTGGGAGTCAAAGCGATCAATCATGGGTACTGCCAACCAGAATGAATTAGAAACATCAATCATGCTCTCAAAACCGCCTGCGTCACATCCAAATATCCCAACAAGTCGCAGAGGCCTTGGAATCGCACTTCTCACCCGTGCTCGCAACCCGTCCCATCTTGTCCGCTCCTTGTACCTTTCGCCCTCTCTGGCACCGCACACCCTCCTGTCTGGATCCACACCGGAGACAATCGGACAATCCCTTGGCGAAGAGCTTGTTGAACCATCCTACTTTTTTACCGAGCGGCGGTGGAAGGAACATAGACTTGGCCTTGGGCTCCCCGTGGAGCCGTACCCCCCAGGGACTGGTCATGACGCGCCCAATGCTGAACCGCTTGACCAGATGCCCACGGGGACAGTTGGCGCGGTCGCGTTAGACATCCGAGGTTGCATTTCTGTACTCACCTCCACTGGAGGGCGTACAAATAAATTAGTGGGTCGGATTGGGGATACACCCCATATGGGCGCGGGTTTTTGGGCAGAGGAGTGGAAATCGTCTGGATGGATTCGGCAGGTTTGGGAAAAGGTAAGCAGACAGGAGAGCCCACAAGCCGTTGGTGTTTCGGGTACTGGAGACGGAGACGTGTGTAATAATTCTGCTACCTTCCCCGAGTTTGCTGACATCAGTATGCAGTATTTTATCCGATTGTCCACAGCTTCGACTATCGCCAGCAGAATGAAATTCCTGCATGAGCCATTACAAAAGGCAGCAAAGCGGGGGGTGGAAGACCTCTTCCGGGAGGGCGGACTGGGTGGTGTTATCGCCCTGGATTCTCTGGGAAATGGTGAACGGTCTCTTGGATGAGCTGGTCGATGACAACTGATTGACTGGTTGGCAGTCGCGATGCCACTGAACTGCCCGGGGATGTACAGAGGGGTCATTAGAGAAGATGGTGTCGCACAGACGGCAATATTTGATGATGATGTATTGGAGTAGGGTGTCGCTGTAAAATGATTATGTAACCCTGAGAGTGCTCTATAAAATACAACAAACTCCATTGGCAACAATGAACAGAAACCCTTGTGCTCCGTTCAAGAGAACTCAGCTAAAGCTTGAAGCTTGGTACAAACCAATTTCCAAATGCGAATAACCTTGGGTGGTGCATTATTTTACAAGGTCGCCCCGTTTATAAAATAAGTAAGAGTTCAATTTCTCAGCCCATCCTTCATCGTCCATTTCTTGCTTTGAATGTCTTCAACTAATACACTCTTTTCGGTATTGTCGTTTCTCACTTGCATCTGCGTTAGCATTCCATTCCCCTGGCATTTAGGAGGTACGCCCCGTCCTGCTTTTATTCTGATAGAATGGCGCTAACGACGGGGATCATAGCCTGGAACACGGGGACATGTTTGTTGATGGCTTGGATAGGTCTGGGTTCGATGAACAATTTTGTCAACTCTGTGGTATGGCGGGCCGACGCGATCAACAGGGCCCCTGTGTGGTGTGATATCTGTAGGTGTTCCCTTTGTCACCAAGGGGTAGCGGTGGATTGAGGTTTGGTCTAGCGTCCAAGTTCTTCATGGGGGTCGTGGTGGGGGTTCCCGCAAGCGTGCTTTGCATAAGTCGTCGGCTTTACCGCATTGCCAGTATCCAAGTAGCAATAACTACTAGGGCAGACGTAGGTTGAATTTTGACCTGTCCTTGATGGTGCGCCATTTTTATTATCGTTATTAGAAACTTCGCGCGATTGTATTCGACCTCGCCATGGGCGTGGGGGTTCCCATTATATATATGGCACTTCGTAAGTCAAGCGCTCCGTGTGGGGGTTCAGAATTTTGACTTTGGGTTATCCAAGACTACGTTGTGCAAGGGCATCGCTTCAACATTTTTCAAGAAGCTGGCTGCTTCCCATTCACGTACAACACCCCAGTCGCCTATGCGCTTGTTATGTTTCCACCGCTTCTGTTGGGAGTTGCTTCTGGCATTTATGCTCGTGGGTGCTGCATTTCAATCTTGTGAATACCCATGACAACAGTTTTCCGCCAGTCCTTGCATTGATCGCCCTCAAGCAGCGTCATCACGAATTCAAGAGCATGCTATCTCAATCTAGTTCACAACTTACCTCAGGTCGTTACTTCCGTCTCATGGCTATCGCGGGCCTCGATATCCTCTGTACTGTTCCCATCAACATCTATACAATCTACGCCAATCTCAGGGGCAACGTCGCGCCCTGGATTTCGTGGGAGGACACCCACTTCGGTTTCTCTCGCGTGGACCAGTTCCCATCTGCGGTCTGGAGGAAGGACCCCGCCGTGGAATTGTCGCTCGAATTTAACCGGTGGATGCTCGTCGCGGTTGGGATCATGTTCTTCCTCTTCTTTGGGATCACTGAAGAGGCCATCAAACATTACAAGGCCGCCTTCAACGCCATACTCACGTTTCTGCGCTGCCCTACGAGATTAAATGATCCAGAACGGGGACCTATAGGCGTGCGCAGCAGCTTTGGTTGTCGCGGTAACCCCTGGACCGCTGGTCGGCCAAAAGCTGGGAGAACAATACCGGTGTACATCCAGCAGGAAACGGTTCACCAGCGTGACTTTGGAGGTGCACATTTTGATGCAAATTCGTCAAGAGACGTTCTCGATCTGAAAGCCCCACCGCCCCCGCTACATATACAGTCAGAGCATGACCAGAGCCACACTTTGTACTGGACCTCTGATGACGCATCCTCCAGCGGCGGGAGCACCTTTGAAGATGTCCTTGATGAAAAGCCCCTCCCCAGGACCCCGATCACTGCAACGACCATCTCGATGTACAGCCAATCTTCGGCCACCCACGGCGCGAGCACCCTGGGGCCTATTCCTGTTTTCGCGTTGCATAGTTCTCCGCCTACCCCGTCACGCGGCGAGAGGCACAACTCCTTCCCCGTATCCGTCACACCTGACACATCGTTCTTGGACCTGTCTTCTTCAGTCTCATCCACTCCATCCACGACCCACTTCCGTAATGCTAGCTTTTTATCTATCAGTGAGCACAAGGACTATGCCTGATAACCTTATAATATGCTGCGCTCGCCCGCCTGTAGCCCTATTACAATTAATCTACACCATTGTATTTTTGAACCTGTACATAGACCAACAATCGGTATCATGTCCTATTGAATGAGCGCTGAGTAGTAAGGTGATGGATTAGCAAGCACTACATATACAACACTACGAGTGGTGTACAGGAGGTGACGAATGATTAGTATGGGGTTATGATAACGGCAGGTTCGGTCCAAGCGAAGTCTTGGTCAACGCTGACTTTAACCGCTGTCGTAGCGGGCTAGAGAGCTCAGCCACGGTGGCTCTGCGTTCGTGCAACTCATGCAGGGGGATATCCGTTGTGGAAGACTCCATGGGAAGTGTGGATGAACGACCGCGTTGGACGCCCAGTTCACCTGGCTCGACGACTTCTACCTGCTCGCTGACCACGGCGACTCGCGTCCAGCGTCGGTAGCGAGTGTATTTGCCCATACCGCCCTTACCTGAGCGGGCTTCCCATTTGTTGTCACCATATATCCAGCCATCAGGATCCGTCTCTGGGTCCTCACCATAAGAGTCACCTGAATTATGGTCTTCCGAAGGGAGGTCGTCCGAGACTGGCACCTCTGTCATCTTTGCAGCAGCCTTCAATAGCCGGCTGCCGCTGGGAGCGTCCTCCTTGGGGAGGGGTTTTTCGACACGACTTATACCACCGTCATCTTTCTTGACAAGGACTCGCCATTCGGCCTCCTCCCACCTCCAGGCAGCCGTACGTTTTATCCGACCACCCTTGCCATTGGGAAGGAATGCGATGGTGTCACCTGGGAGGGAGAATGCAGTTGGAGGGGAGATGGCATGTTGTGCTGCTGAGCACCACGAAGGGCGCTCGCCCGGAAGGAGGGCAGCAGTCCAATCGAGGCCCATCCACCATCGCTGGTTCTCAAATATTGTGAAGAGAAATCGGACCGAGTTGGCGGGCGTGGGAGTGGCAGACGTGGGCTGGAACGAGGTTCGCGGAGGTAGGAGGGTTACGCCAGATATCCGTGACCAAGCGTGGTAGACTGACCAGCGGAGCCACGCGCTGCTCCACAAGTTTGTTCGGATCGTGGAAGCCCATGAAGCACGGTATGTGAGCAGTATGGTGCCTGACAGGGCAACTATAATCCGGAGGGGTATGAGATGGGTGGCACAGAGATAGGGGATATACAAGATGGCTGTTGAACGAAGGATGGTTCGAGGGGTTTTGAGGGAATCTGGCGGATAGAGGGAAGGATATGGTGGAAGCAGGTTGTGGATAGCAATCAAATCGTTAATAACGTTTTGGATGTTTTGCTCCGCGACCGGTGCTGGCCTTGGGGATATGCTTCCTCTTGAAATGATGGTGATGGTAAGTAGTAACGCAATCGGGACCATATATCTGCAACTCTATCAGGTATAGAAACACATTGACCACATTTTCATAACCTACCGAAGAAAAAACTCTGAGAATAGGCATAATGACCACCACAAGGCAAGCATAAGCCAGCTATTGTATATTGAGGAGGATTGCCAGCTGACAAGAACCACCGCGCTTCGGACATGGGCAATGTGCGGGGCGAGTTGGACAAGTACTGTCGTGAGTGGTTGTGGGACTGTGCTCACAAAGTCCACCAAGACTGGGACAGAGTTCGGTGGCTCGTTGCCAATAGCAGCCATCGCTGCCATTGATGTTGTTGAGCTCGTCGGACTCGGAAGCGATGAAGGCAAAAAACAAAATCACGTGTGCGATCAGCTGACGTCATCAGAACACTGGACAGTGACTGAGGTCGACGCGTCCGGTCGCAATTCATCTTATCTCTTTACCATTACAACCAACCAACATGTTCCCCAATCTCTCATACACGCGCCCCCACCTTGGCCTCAATACTGCCATCGTCGGAGGCCTGAATCCTGCTGATAACATGACTCTCAAAATCTGGTTAGCGTACACAAGATCCTTGTCATCCTCATCTGTCTCTGAGGACCCCACTTCTGATGGCCAAGGATCCCCGGTCATAAATCCATCTCCATCCCATGTCTAAGCTAGGATCATCGGTCTATGACTCTGGCGAAGATGATCAGTACTCTGACGACTCCGACGAGGATTGCTTTAATGACGGCGAGCCTCACAACAATATTGGTGAACCTCCCAACGTTCTCCCAGTTGACCTTCTACCCGCGGCCGACCATCCTGCATGGCTAGAGTCTGTACTTCGGATCTCCTTCGACTCTGAGAATGGTGGTGACGGCGACGATGAAGACAGCGACGACGAGGATGACGAAAATGAAAACCAAGAAAGCGAATATATACGGATCGATGTTATAATAACCTGGACGATGAAAATGAAGAAAATAAGAATATACGAATCGATGTCGATGAAGGTCAGAAGGACGACCTGGACGACAGCGATGAAGAAAATGAAGATCTACAAATCGCTGAAGAAAATCACCATCAAAACGATGACCTGGACGATAATTGTCGGTGACTGGGATGATGGCGACGAAGTTATCCTCATTGTCATTGTCCTTCCGCTATTGCCCCAACGATGTTACGGAACGCAGTCATTTCACCCCGGTCAAAATTTGCACCTTCCCCTTGGCTACACCTGGTCTCATTCCATCCGCTCGCGAGTGGTCCCCCCGCTGCGAATATGGATAGTGGACAAGAAACATCCATCACTGCTCTCCGTGCCCAGCAGCCCCCCGCCGTGGGCTCACCAAATCAACCCATCCGCCGAGATATCCATCCTGGAACCCTCGGGATATGTGCCATCCGTCCTCTCGGTCATATATCACTCCCCGATCGTGCATAACACCACATTAACCCTGCGTGGAAGAAACATCTGGTTTTGATCACCCTTCCACCCTGCTGAATATCCCCAGATACTTGTATTATTGGTGCAATATATTATTCCTCTTGATTTGTATGAGGTCAACCGTGCATGAGTATGCCAAAAGGATGTCCACCTTGCATTATCCAGAGGCCTATTCGTTTTGAACGGGAGATTGATGGTATCTGTGAAAGGAATTAGCCGCCCTCGAGTGTATTGCAATGACGGATGTGGATTCAGAGAGAAGATAAATGTCTTCGAGGAAGACATGGTCATTTGAGAGCGTCCGAAATCGGGACCCCTCGTCCAAGAGTAATTTGATACAGTTCATTTCATCAGCGAAACCGACGAGGAATGATCACTCACGATTGTCGCAGTGTGTGGTTGCAGGTCAAGAGATCATCACAGGATTTCATGAAGTCTCACCTCCGTTTATTGACTATTCTCTCCAGGCTTGTCTATTTCGTTCTCTTTCAATTGGCTTCACAGCTCTCACTCTTTGACGCTTCCCCACACCTCATCCCCGTTTCACAATCGTCCCAGCCTTTTCTTCGATGGGATTTATTCCATTTCGCGCACATCGCAGAGAATGGATACATGTATGAAGCAGAATGGGCCTTCCTGCCGGGCGTACCCTATATTATGCGAGCATCCG
Organism: Collybia sp. MG36; assembly: GCA_003313185.1. Taxonomy (NCBI): domain Eukaryota; kingdom Fungi; phylum Basidiomycota; class Agaricomycetes; order Agaricales; family Clitocybaceae; genus Collybia; species Collybia sp. MG36. Next base: position 29,056 of record QGOG01001947.1, read on the forward strand.
CAAATCTCATCAGCCTCTTCACCAAATCAAGCTCTGTATCCGAGCTACTCTCGGGCGGGGCGTTGGTGGCCATGGCCTGTGACTCAACACAGACGTTGTACCATCTGTCGTTGCATCACTTGGGCTCCCCATCTCTTGCGTTCTTGGCCTCGGTGCTCTCTCTGCTTCCCAGCAGTCCAGCGACGCTGTATTTCACACCGTACAACGAACCGTTTTTCACTCATCTTTCATATCGAGGTGCGCTTCCAGGCGAACGTCATCAACCCCCGTACGCCGCACTAATGGAGTCACGCTAGGCATGCTTTGTTGTGCGAAAGAACAGTGGCTGTCGGGAGCGCTTCTGTTCGCCTTGGCAGGCATTTTTCGTTCGAATGGCGTCTTCCTAAGCGGTTTCATTCTATGGGGTATGATCATACACCCCCTCCTTCACGGGGACAGTAATAGAAAGGTATGGAGAATCCACTTGTCCGCTCCAGGTCTGACTGTACTTATATCTCCTAGTCAAGCCTAAACGTGGCAAAACTCGTCCACGCACTCTTGTTGACCGCCATCCCACTACTGCCATTCATATCCCACAACGTCGCCGCGTACTCCGCTTTTTGCGCACAAGAGGATGCCACCACAAGCCCTAGCATGCCTTCCTGGTGCACAAAATTTCCTCCATCAATATACACCCACGTACAAGCGACCTACTGGAACAGTGGGTTCATGCGCTACTTCACCCCACAGCAGATCCCCAATTTCATTCTTGCCGCCCCACCCCTCGCCCTTCTCTTCACATTCACCATCCACCACATCATTCATGGGCTCATCCCGCGTCTCGCACGTGCCGTTACCCGACCAGCTCGATCGCTACCGCCGCCCTCAAAAGCGGGTCGTAGAATGTCAGAAATATTCCTCGCGGAATCAATAACCCCACATGCTCTGCACGCCTTGGCCTTCTCCTTGATCCTTCTGTTTGCATCGCACACACAGATCGTCCTTCGCCTCGCTGCATCAATGCCGATCATCTACTGGGCGGCTGCCTGGCTTCTCACTCAGCACCCTACCTGTGGGAAATGGTGGGTCGGCTGGAGCTTTACATGGGGCGCTGTTTCTATTGTGCTTTGGGCAACATTTTTACCTCCAGCTTAGGCGGGGATGGACTAGACCACAAGTACTGTCGCTCAAACGTATCGTGCAGAAACACAATCTGATTCATTATGATCCTATTGTCATTGGTAATACATCAAAACAGAGTCTCGACATGAATGATTCGTAAAGCTTTGTGAAAGCGTTTCTGTCTGCTGGGAAGTAAGCGTGGAATACGTGAAGGGGAATGTAGGTATCATCGTCTTTGGTTTGAGTGAATTCCGGATCATGAGGATGTCGATGATTGTGAGAGGACAGTGGTGGTCTACACAAGTAGGTGAGAATGTGAGGATAACAAAGAAGGAATAAGATGTACGGTGGGGTCGGCATTTGGTGGCGACACTGCTGCGGTGGCCAACTTTGCAGTGGTCGAAACAATTGTTGGTGATGTTGATGCGGCGTTTGTAGCTGTTGACTCTGTGATTGGTGAGTCATGGGCGGCTTGCGCAGACTTGGGTGGGGCTTCCGTGGGGTTGGGTGAGGCGGGGCGTGTGCTGACATTGGGTGGGGATTCCTGAGCATGAGATGTCACTGTGGCACTTGCGCTGACCAAGGATGATAGGTGGTGAGAGATAACGTCAGAGGTGGAAACAATGCCTGAGGAATTTTTTGATTCTGTCGAATTTACCAAGGTGTTGTTGTGCTTCAATTTGGCAGCTGCCGCGAACCCGAGTGCCAGATTATACGTTGTCGGGACGCTGCTCTGTGCGAGTTTCAACCATGGGATCTGGTAACCTCCTTGTCCCACCCTCACAGTGGATGCGGAGAAAACGTCCAAAATGCCCAAGGGAATAATGTCAAGCGAAGCAATTGCACCTTGGGTCAATAAAACGTTGGGGAAATCTCCCGAGTTAACGGTCTGCCCAGGGGGCACAACGAAATTCTCGAATGCCTGACCAAATTGCGCAAACACCTCACCGTTCACGCCCGAATCGGACTGGACAAACTCGAGGATCAGGTCCGCGCCCAATGGATTGAAAACCTGGACCAATATTAGTGTGACCCATGCGTGGTATCCCCCGGGAGATGCGCTTACATCAAAGTTGACGGAGACAAGGTTATTGTCGAGCGATTCGAGGGTTATAGTAACAGTAACATGGGTGATGATATTTGGTTGGTTAAGCGCTATAAGGGAGTTAATAAAGCTACAGAAGGCGGATGATTGATAGTTTTATACCTGTCAATTGTGCCGCTAGGTGAAGGCCTGATAATGCAGGCTGTAGTGACCCGAATGGGGTACTAGCTGCATCTCCCTCGATGTTCAGTGCTAGCGTGTTGTTCGACTGGATGAATTGTGTCAAGAACGACTGGGTATCCCAAAATAAGGGTAAGACAGCAATAAGCAATCGCATGACCAACTTGAGCGACGGTATCATTTGCATTATCAGGCTCATAATGGAATTCCGCCCCCACAACGTTTTCGCCCGGGATGAGGTCAAATGGCTGCGATATATCGCCTGTAAGTAATTGCAAACCCTGCATAATGTCAATCTTACATTTATAGCGGCTCGGCCAATTTTAACGCCATTGAAGATGACAGGGAGCGCAATGTCGACAGTATCAAGGGTGATGTTTGATGGGTTTTGTAGTGTCGTGGTCAGGGGAGAGACGATAAATTCAGCACCACCAACCCCGCCACTTCCAGTGACCGAGATATTGCTTAGCGAGGCGACAGCACCGAATGCGTTGATGCCTTGTTATATAATCAGTGGTTTATCCTGATTCATACATGCGGTGGACAAACCTGTGAGACTGGATTGGACATTGAAGGGTATCCCAGAAATTGCGACATCGCCGATGCTTGTCCTCCCCGTTACATCGGCTGTACCCTTCAATCCAATGTCAACCTCCTTTTTTAGAGTGACATCCGCAAATAATGTTTGGAAAGCGGCATTATTCAATGATCGAAGAGGTTCATTGTGGAAACTGATAACAAGATCTGCAACATTGCCAGTGGAAATACCTCCCACGGCGGGTACCTTCGGAAGAACAAGCTGCAATATATATTAATCATACTTCGGAGGAGGCAAATGAATGATGTTTACTTGAGCAGTGTCTATGCCCTGGGAACTGAGAACAAGGGTTTGCCCGGCGTCGATGACTTGGAGAGAAAAGCCGAATGGGTTCTTATACTTGGCAAGCGTAAAATTAGACCCAGCTGGGGGCGCAAAGGCTTCGTCCTGGTTTTGAATTGTAACACTGAGGTCATTCAAATCAATGGATTGAATGAGCTACATCATACGATCTATTGTCAGGTTCATTTCCTCGGATTGGGCAATAACGCACATCGAATCGTTGGCCAGGAAGGATGACATTCAGGGTAAGGGATTTGAAAGCGGTGCTCAGCCAGCTAACTGGCTGACTCGATCCTGATGGCTGCACAAAATCACCTTTTGTCGTCAAGGTTTGGTTTTTGCCGGCCAAGAAATTCGAGAAAAGTATCCCCATGTTCTCAAGATCTTTGCCACTCTGCGGCACGATACGACCGCTGAGGTGTGTCCTAGTCTCGGCGTTGGGAGCAAGGAATAACCCAGTTCCGGATAGCGCTGGGAAATCATGAGCTTTTGCCTAGTAGGGTTATGGGCACTTAGTGCGTACGACCAACAAGGGTGTCTTGGAAGAAGGACTGGAACCCAACCGTTCCAAGGTCAATACCAAGTTCTAAAGCCAGGAATCAATGAGATATAGTGAGCATTGAACCGTCTAACTCACGCGCTGAGGATGGGATAAGAGCATCGGTTTCGATGTGAATTCCACCTGCAGAATCATCTGATGGGAGCTGGAAGTTAGAAATCGTCACTCCCGGCAGTCCGTTGAATGCTTTGAAGGTTATCTTTTTTGAGAGGGAGACATTGTCAAATATGGTGCCGAGGGCAGAGACTCGAAGTTTTGAGGAGGTAATCGTCCATTCGAAACTTGGGCTGTGCAACAGGAGGATTCCGAAGGCAGTAAACCTAGAAAAATCCTCAATTTTTCGCCTCTTAGCAGTATTGGGAGGAACATACTGGTCAAGGTTGGTGATGGTTAGATGCGCGTTCGTTCGGTAGTTTGGAACCCCTGCATTCGCCGCCGCGCACACTAAACCTCTGGTAAGATGGTTCTCGTGAGAGCAAATGAACCAGTTGCATACCAGGAGGGAGTGTGATTTTTGCAATATCATGCCCTTCCCAGGTAACGCTTTGATGTGGTACATTATTCATACGGACTGTTGGATACTACAAATGACACTCACGTCAATGGTTCAAGGAAGGTAATAAGAGCATCAAGTGGCCCAATGTTTGTCAATGACCCGGCCAACGAAAGGTCAAAGCCATCATTCGAAATATTGCTGGGGATGGTATGAGAATTTTGGTCGAACCAAAGGTCATGACTAACGTGATGTTAGCTTCATTGAACGCCAAGGTTGATCCGTCGACAAGACGCTGCGTGATTGGTGCAGCCACAGCCCCTATGAGGAATAGAGATGTCTTATCCGTCTGAACAGGGCTTTTGGTTACGAGCGCAATTTTGACAAAGGATTACTACTCACAACTGCAGGAACCCCTTTCTGATCAAAAGCCAGATCTGTTGCGACTACACGATTGTCAGGTTTTAGGCTGATAGAGCCTTCGCGACCTACAATCATCTAATTTGACCGAGCTTTGGACTGCGAGATCGATCTTGAGACCCGCCAGCGACTTCAAAATCGCACCATCTACATCAAACTGTTGACCACTAGGTAAACTCGTGTCAGCATTTTGGGGTCAGGGCTGCATGGTTTACATGCCTAACACATGTTGCTGGCTGGGCGTCCACAGTGGACGTGATCTAGTTTTATGGTAAGCATATCAAGTCGGTGGTGAAGGATTGAAATTGACCGGTGGGTGAAAATCGGGATTGTTGAGGACGATCTGGAAAAGTTGGGATAATGGGCCAAGATTTACTCCGTTTTCAGATGCCGTGATCGTTAGCAGTTGTATGATCACTAATGGGTCAAGATTGAAATGTAAAGGCAAGGGTGGCGAGGTGACAGAGCTATGGCCATCGGCATGTATCGGATTCGAAGAAATATCGACATCGTCGATTGTTCCAAGCGTGAGGTTATGGAACGTGGCGGTTGCTCCAATCATTAGTAGGTTGATGCTCGCTGTAAACGGATTTGCCAAAGTGAAGGTTGCTGACGCAATCTCTCTTTGAACAATGTCAACCGGGAAAATCAGTGCTGTACTCTTGATAAGGGTTTGATGGAGTGCGGGGATCGTGACGGGTGTCAATCGAATTTGGGAAAGGGCCGACGTCAAAGATTCTATTGGTGTTGAATCAGTGTTTCCTGCGATCGTGGTATCAACGTCAACGCCCTGTAAAAAATTCTGCAATAGCGTTCTGCCAGCGGAAACCGCCGCCCCTTGAGGTGCAAAGTGAACATCTAGCAAGTAAGTGGCCTTGGTTCAGTGGAAGATGCGAGTGCTTCTGAAGTGCTCACCGATTGGGTAACTTGCGTTTCCGGGAGTGATAATCAAATTGCTCTGCGGAGCCTCCAGAGTGAGTCACTGAAAATTCGTAACCGCTAGCACGTACAATATCAGCTGTACCTATATCTTGATTCCTGGAATAGCGTAGGTTCAGTTCGTAGTGCAGGCTGTTGAAAGACTCACTGGAATTGCAATCCAAATGATACATCACCGGTTCCTATTGGAAATAAGTTGGAAAAAGGGTGCTTCCAGACGCCTTGTTATCTTACCAATGGTAAGGTTGCTAGGGGAGATTAGCGTTCGTCTTCCTCAAGGTTTATAGGAAGTACCTGGGGTTGAATAACGAGCTGTCGACTTTGATGAGAAGGAAATCAGGGAAGCCGTGGTTCACGTCCAGGTTACTGACGGTTACAGGTCTAGTGTTCAGACCTTGGAGACCAGCAATTGACGATCCGACAGAAAACCCGATATCCTTGAGCGAGAGAAGCCCAACCGCAGTTTTCGCATCGGCATTGGCGGCACCGGAAAGGCTGAGGATTTGTTTTTGCCCGACCGTCGTCGCAGCAACAAATTGATCAAAATTTGAGTGTTTGTCTCCAAAAACTGCGAAGGGGACATGATCGAAGGTAAGGTGTATTATTCTATTATCCACGTCTGTTTGACTAGGGCTCTTGGGTATGGCCAGCTGTGCAAAGGAGGTGCCCTCGAATCCAACGGTAATAGTTTGTTCCAGGGCTGAGATATCGATGGGAAAGGCGAAAGGGAGAGTAAATGCGGCATCGGTTGATTTGCTACTGGTGGATGGGCTGAAGGCAGTACTTTCGGTGAAAAGCAATTCTAGCTGGTTGAGGTTGATCGATTTGATGATGTTGAGGTTCCCGCGGTTGGGAAGCACAGTGGCAATCCTCAGGGCCTTGATCCCTTCATTCAACCAAGTTACCTGGAGCATGGTTGGTCAGGTACGATTGTATGGCAAAGGAAAAAAACTAACATCGCTGGGGCCGGCACTAGCACCAACTACAACTACCTCACTATCCTTCCCATGGACAAAGTTATTGAAGACATCAGATACAGATGATAGACCAGCAGCAGAATCTTGGGGCACTAGCCGGCCGACAAGAGATAACGGAGAGGTTGACCCGGGAGAAAGGGTGACGCCTCCTGAGCTCAACACTGGCGCAATCATGATGTCTCCCACAAAGGTTTCGAAACCGATGGAGCTAAGCTGGACTCCAACTTGAGAGGGCTGGGAGATATATTTCAGCAGTGGCACTAGAGATTGGAATCCAAAATGCTAATGCTTACATTAGTGGTGCTTGCTTCGAGCGTCAAATGTATTCCGCCTGCCGGGTCATTCGAGGGTAGGTCAAATGTTTTGATCTCGACGCCGTCCTTGAGGCCGTTGAATCCTTTTAGGGTGACGGTTTTGGAATTCAAAGATACACCAGAAACATCAATGCCTGAAATTTTGTTTGAGAAAACCAAGAGAGAGTTACACCATACAACTGGCCTAGCGCGTTAACTGTCAGATGACGTTAGTGTTACGAAGATACAGAAGTCATGTTAGCCTCACCTGTAAGATTCTCCCCTGAAATCACCCACTCGAATGATTCCTCTGTTAGCAATACCTATCTCACTGTGAGCTAAATGGTTAGAGGTAGGGATTCTGCCAACCTTGGTAAATGCAGTCAAATGCTCAACATCAGCAACCACAAAATTGGACTCTAAATCAAGAGTGGCGCCGACATCCCCAATAACCTTTACGGTATCCAACTTGATGGTACCGAGGGCTTTCCCTGACCACATCACACTTAACCCCTGGGGAAAAACAATATTGGCATCGACTAGAATTTAACCAAATGGCGGTGAGCCTAGAGTTCGTGAGCTAGCATTTACGCACATGGTCCTGCGCTGGAAATGCTGCCTTTGAGTTTGGTGCCTGGAATTTTGTATATATGAGAGACTGAATTATATGGCTGTAAAAGACGCACCAAAACTGTTTTGTTGAGGGTTCGTAATGAGAACAGTATCGATTCTAGATGTAAGCATGCAATTAGATAATGCAAAGAAAACAAGGCGAAAGGTTGTACCCTAATGCAGATCCAGTAATGATTTTCTGAACAATTGGTTGGGCCAACACAGGTAATATGAAATTGAGACTATCATCTGTTGCGGTTGGCACCCCCGATTGGGTATATTGAATGGTTGTTTTGTAATCGCCTGGCGGGCTTCGTTAGCCAGAGAAGGTATTTGGAACGAGCTCTTACCAATGGTTACATCGGTGGAAAGCTCTACGTCGGACTGCAACTTTTTGAAAGCGGATTGCACAAATGACGGAAGATCAAAGCCCCTGTGGTTGGCTTGAAAACCAGGGTTTGCAGATAATAGGATACTCACCTGAAAGCACTGGCTTGATGCTGGGTCGAAATTGGGGGGCCTGTGATGCTAAGGTAGTTGATATCACCGATTTGGACAATCCCGTCCAATGGGGAAACATCTAAACCAGCCTCAACGGCAAGCGCCCTGGTCACAGTGAAAAGCGACGCTGGATCAAAATTCATGTCAAGGTCGAGATCAGGAGATGTTGTTGTTGATTTTGGGGCCGCCATGAAGTCAGTTGTCGTGTCAATGGATCCTAGAGCAATTCCTGACGATTTCACAGTGGATGATATTTTCGTGATATGTAGCCCTGCGCTGAACGGATTCGCCAGGCGAACGGTGACATGGCTGATGTTGTCTTGTCGGCCAGTTGTTGGCAAAACTGTGAGGTATGTTGAGCAAGAAAAAGATCCCAACACACTCCGCAAACCTTTTAGGGCGGCAGTATCAAGGAGATTTGACATTAACCCCGGCAAAGTCACATCAATATCTAGAGTTTCGAAGGCCTCCACAAGCGACGCAATCCCTGTACTGCCGTTGAAGCCAGCAATACTCAATTGCACGTCTGGTTTTGGAGGTGAGCGGCGTCCTTACAACGAAAGTATTCACACACCCTTTTTGCCTATAAACTCATTGAGCGTTTGAAGTCCTTGGGGTGTTTTGTTCGCCTGTAAAAAATGAATGGTGGTTTACAAAGAAGCAAGTCGAGCAGCGCACTTCAAAGCTCGATTTAGCCCGGGCAGTATTATTGCCCATATTGAGTGTTAGGTTTGGTAGGAGCGCGGTTCCTAAAATAGCACCATCCCTGAGAAGTTGCAGTGCTACACTTTGTTCAGTATGCTTATAGAGAGGGATCATAGCATTGACTCACTCAGGTCACCAATGTTCAAATTCAGATTGGATGGATTGAAGATGGAAACTAATATGGAACTCAGCCGACACATGAGGGACGCTCAAAGAAACTACAATACCATCGATTGCCAATGTAATGGCATCTTCAGTCCCCCCTTGGACATCAACGGTCTTGATCTCGGTCATACCCTTTAAGCCTTGTAAACCGTTCAGGCTAGTTGACACGTTGACCAAAATAGGATCTAAAGTGATTTGGCCAAGACTTGTGTTGGCTACCGTACGGGAACGACCAATAAGCCGAAAATCGACCACGTTCATACTGGTCAGATTGGCATCTGGAGGTTGAAATAAATGAATGTTAAGGATCAGGATCAATTAAACATACTAAAGGCAGAAAACATTGGGTGTTCTGAATCCGTAACATTTAAATTTGAGTTATTGATTGTTATATTGATGGTCCCAACTGTATCTGTGGAACTCAGAACTGAGACCGACGAAGTCGACGCGCCGAGGGGCTAACTAGAAGTGTAAGATATGGATACTAGATTCGTATGATGTAACGCACCGTTGAGAGACCGGCAATTGCGTTTCCGTCCTTGGTGATATTGAAATCATTTTGAATCTCTCCAATGTCCAGCTTGAATCCAAAAGGTAATTCTGAATTATATGGTCGGGTCGTGAGACACACTATTAGCATCATATGCATACCTAAAGACGCTTGTACCGAATTACTGGATGCACGGGGAGCCCAAGGAGTATTTGGAGTGAAACCAAGACTAAGTTCGCCAATGGTGATAGTTCTGATAGGGTCGATGGATGAGGGTGGCGTGAATGGGATAGTCAAATGAAGTGATTCCAGGCCGTGGCTAAGCCACGAGACGGACGAATTGTCAGGCTGAAGTGTTGAAACTCCCGTCGCGACGACTTCCGATACGTTGCTATTGAGATAATTGGTGAATAACTGAGAAACCACTACCAGGTCTGACGAGGATGTGTGTGGCTGCAATGTCCCAGAAAGTGTAATAGAGTTTGTTCCGTTGACCTAAAACCTACATTGAGCATCACGCCACCCAGTGGAGAAAGGAAGTTCACGAGTTGAGTATTAGGACTGCTCCCCATGCCAAGCGAAACACCCTGATAGGAAAGTGCAAACACCACCGTTCCCAGATCCAGTGAAAATGGACTGCAAATTCCCTGAAGGTCAGATATGTGCAGACTAGAACCGAGATTGCCTACCTTGGGTTATTCAACTCTGTGACAGCAACAAAATTAATGCCACCAGTTGGGTTGTCGCTTGGGAGTTGAAAATCCTTCAATACAATATTGTTATCAAAATTATTGAGGCCTGTTGGCAATAAGTTTGATTGTCGATAAAGTAGTGATATATGGACACACCAGCCAGTGTGACATCCTTGTTGAACTTGATACCTTTTGCTTCAGGAAATTTGAGAGCCTGAACGCGAAGGTTGTTGCTAGTGAGGCGCCAGGTGAAGTTCTGGGCCGTAATCATATATGCGACAAATCGACCAAAATCAGTCCCATCGCCGGCAATCTGGAAAGGCCCCGTGGTATTAAGTGGTGCGCGTTTGCCCCTTGCAAAAAGCGTATCAATGGTCATGCTGCCGAGGTGTGTTACTGTTTTCTCATCATTGTCCTCTACCCATGCAACATCGACTGATTCCTGGAAATGGATCCTAGCAGAGAATATGCCCGTGTGGGTGACCTACAGCCAACGTCAGAGAGGCAGGCTGCGAGCAGAGTGGATGACATACCGTTCCCAATAACCCCAATAGGAAGCTAATATCCAAATCAATTCGTAAATGCGCATATAGCGTGGTGCAAACACCTACCTGCCATTCTGGGCTTGCGATATCGAGGCAGAGTCCACACCTATCTGGCTCTTATTGACGACCGATTGCACGATGGCCCTTATAACAGGAAAGAGTATGATGAAGAGGAGTACGATACCAAGAGGCACAAGGATGAGCTGCGAAATAATAAACCAGCGCTTCTTATAAAATGGCACCCTTGGGGTCGGTGAGGCTGCTGGCTGCTGGGGTTCTGGTGGCGGTGGATCGCGAAATGGGTCAGATGCTGCGGCACGGGATGCACTGGCCACCCCTGCTGCAGCAATGGCTGCTCTGGTTGATAGAGTAATATCTCCCAGGCCATCTGATTGTCGAAGCTCCGACGTCACTGGCTGGGGATCCTTGTTACTGCGAAAGGGGTCCAAAATGTTTGGTCCGCTGTGAGAGGCCGCTGCATTGACGGGAATACCCGCCCCGGTCTTCCGCAAAATATCTGAGAAACGAGAACCAACCGAATTATTGCCGTATTCTACGATTCGCGCGATTCAGTTTCAATCGCATGAAAAAGCCCTCAGGAAAATACCTCCTAACATCAATCCAAGGGCCCAGGGATCCTCGTTGTTGTCTGGTGGCATAGAAGTAGCCGTTTGAGGAGCGCGGAGTGTAGGAGGATCCTTTCGTTTGCTGTGGGCAGCAGCCAATCCGGCTAATCCTCTGGCAGCAGCACCCGTTTCAACTGTGTGGACAATTCCCGAATCATTTTGATGGGTAGTATGGCCTGAAAGTCGGAAGCCATTTCAGATTAATTGAAAATGCTCCCGAGAAAATTGTACCGTGTCGCGAGTTCGATAGTACAGGCTCCGAAACTCCTTCATACCCAACGTCCCCGGCACTTGCAGCTGCCTTTTGGGACTGACTTGGGTTTTCAGCATTTCGGGGCGTCTGAGAGTCACTGTGTTCGCCCTTGACCACTCCTCCAGCGGCGCCGCCCACTTTCGCCGTTTGCGTGATGGCCGAACCCCCCTGGAGGTTTAAATCAGCGCCATGGATGATGTTTACTGTTGATCACACTCGTCAAAAATCGAACAAAAGTGGGGTGGTAAATAGTATACCTTTGACCTCGGCAGAAATCTCGCTGTCATCGCTCCCATCGCGAGCAGACGCCGATGAAGTGAGAAGCGAGGCCACTGCCCGCGAGATTTGATCATTGCGAGATTTCTGAGATACATTTCCTTCTCGGCGAGAAACGGCCGATCTGGTTTGAGCGACTCCCAAAATCTCTGAGAGATTCGAGGGTGCGCGACGGGCGGTCGGGTCTATAGTTGGCGAAATTCAATTAAAAACGGGAAAAGCACTATCCGCAACAAAATGGTACCGTTCGGAGGCTTGCTCTTCACGGCTCCCAGGAGGTTTTCACCACTATTTCGCCTGACCTCGCTGATTTCCTCCATTCTCGTGTTTCGGAGAGGAGCGTGGTGTGTTGGGGAGAAACACAAGCAGCAATAATAATGAAAACACGAGAGTCGACGGCCAAACTTTAATCTACGCGTCCAGGAGTTGGGTGCAATCCAGAATCATAAAAGGGAGGAAAGACAAAGACGCGCTCAAAAGAAGCTAAGAGCAGACATCTGGATAGATCTCTATTCCAACATATGCACATGGACATCGAAGCCATTGAAAAGGACACTGGTAGCCAACCACAGCGATTCCAAGTCATCACGAGTCCATAATTGTGATGGCAGACGTGATTTGATGAAGTGGAATGTTTTCAAGCCGCCCATATAAGGAATAGTTCTTCTACAACCCATTTCTGACATGCCGGGAAGATTGATGGTCGTGGAGCGATTCTCATGCCAGTAGCCCGTGTTTTCAGCAACGATGACCGCGTGGGTAGCCATCGATGATTCAAGTTATTTCCCCAGGTGATGGATTATCACCAAGGACCAGGAGCCTGGAACCCAACTCAAAGGACCTTGGAAACGGAGACGTGGTACCGATTTTCACCACAGGCAGATGAAAATAGGGAACCTTGCGGGGGCCCGACGCTACCCCAGCCGGGATGAATTAGATTCCAAAAGTTGTTGTGACTGGGATCCACGAAGTTCCTGAACGGGTTCAATTCGTGGGAACGTCAGGAACAAAGGCCAGCTGGTGTCATTAAGGGTTATTCTGGAGTTGTTTGCGGGGGTGTGGCTAAGTCCACCAAGTATAATTACTTGACAATCATTATCATTATGGTACTGAGCATGATATGAATCCGAGCGCCCAACATGGTATATTTCAATTACGATTCAACTCTTGAAGGAGTGTAGACACCATAATAACTGGAAACGCGCTGATCCCAGAAGTATGATGACAAAAGATGACAGTTGCCACCAACCGGGGTGTCACGATGCAATTACCGAGGGATTATCACATGACAGAGTTTGCATGGACAACGCTCAAACTCCTCAGCTGAAGCTGGAATCCGCGTCAATCGCCCTTTCTATCAGAACTATCGTCGGGCTCCTCTGAATACCATTCCGTTTTTAGAAAATGATCATAGTGCTTATCATGTATCGAACACCAGAACATGAAGCATGTCCACTTGCACTTCAGTCATAACGGGTCAGTCACGTTCGATGGTACCCTGATTTTTCGATACATTTGGGGTCACAAAGGTGCGGGGTACCATAGGACAAAAATACACACATGGGTGGTGGGATAAAAGGGAGTAAGACGGGTACCGGAGATGAGCGCATGTGAAATAACATCTGTAAGAAATATGAGCGGGAGGTGTATGTCGATAAATGATGGCGGTTTGCGATTTCATGGATTAGGTTTACCCTCTTCACTGAGTTCCCCATCTTCCTTCTCTTCAGCAAGGTCGTTGGGGTAGTGTTGCTCTGGCTCGGGTTTCTTCTCAACCTCGCTGATATCGAGGTCTTTCGTCTTGGAGGTTCCGTTTGACGATATGGTAGCACCTACAGAGGCGGATACAGATGGTGTCTCACTCGAACTAGAGTCTCGGCGCTTATTGGCGCCCCTCGATCGTGTGGACCGACGTTCCGGTTTCTTCTCATCTGGAGGCTCAATTGTGGACTCTGGCGTGGGAGTAACTTCGGGTGCGGGGTTTGTGGAACCAGATGATTCGGCATCTGCGACCTGATTCACACCGCGGGGAATGCGCGTCCGTTTGGCAGGGTAGGTCGCATCACCATCTTCTACCTCCTTCCGCTTTCGCTTGGACCCTGAGCCACCACCTCCGGACCGCCTTTTCCGAGGACTTGCTTTTTCCTTTACCTCGCGTGCGGCAATTGCAGCAATAGCACTGACAGTAGGAACTGGAATCAAAATCTCCTCTTCCGCATCGCGTATTTTCGCTGCCGGGCGTCGGGCTCGGGCTGAGGACCGACGAGTGCTGTCGTCCGTTGTGCTGGGTGTGGGTAATCCGAAAGCTGAGGGATCAAGTGGTGGGAGGGATAAAGCAAGTCGACCGAGTGGATGGTACAATGGAAGTGGGGGAGCCATAGGATGTTTCTTTCGTTTCGACGTTGCTCTGATAACACTTTCGTGAATAGAAGAGATGGTGGCGTCCATATCGGGTTTAGGGTTGGATGATGATGGAATGGCAGATATTTGCAGAGAGTTATTCCATGGTGTCGGGATGGACGAGCTTGATTCCCCACCAGATGGTGACCTATAGGTGATGATTGGTTTACGGCGAATGGGGGGGGCGATTAGCAAGTAGCCACACGACTGTTGTGCTGAGGGATTTGATTTTGCCTGTACATTGAATATCTGGGGATCCATTTTATCTGTAAGATGGGTGAATCTTCACGGGGGGTGGATTAATGACGAAGAAATTTCAACCTTTGCGTTGGAGGCACCAATACGCTATTGAACAGTTACTTGTGAATTGGATATAATTAGTTGGGAAAAGGAGTGTTTAAGATTGTTCTATGCAGCGAGAGGCGCGAAGACGTGGCAAGTGAATGGGAGGAGGAGATACAAAGTAAAGAGATCTGGAAGGTGTCACCGATTGACCTTCCTCGGACAATCCAAATATGGCACTGACCTCAATTACAGACAACACGTGGTAATATTGGTTGCCGGCTATATTACCGGCAATAATGATCAAACACTCAAGATTCCACTGGCTTATCAATAATGGCTCCGGGGTATTGTATGGTAATATGGTTATCTACATTCCATTCGACCCAGGCATAATCAGCTTTTGAAGTTCCACAATATGTCTCTGACAAATTGCTGAAAAATAAAACTCATGTTCGGAATTGTGTGGATGAACCAGATTATGAGCAATCTCATGGGCAAGGGTAAAGTACCTAGCGGCCCAAGTTAGCATTAGTGGATTCATCCATGGAGAGAATATACCACGAGGTATAAGCGGAGCTCCTGTCACCCCCAGTAACAGCGGCATCGTCTGTTGGTGCACTCATTACAAGTTCCCGGGCACAGCAAGAGACAGACGTACGCCATTCTTCAAAATATCTCAGGTTGAGGAAAATGCTTCCACCTCGATTGAAAGCAATCAAACCACCTTGATAATCAAAGAAGATGTGCATGCTGACGACAGGAAGCTTGTATGCTTGTGCCAGGGGCTTGATCACCGAAATGAACCTCCCCAACGCTTCTCGCTTTGCTGGGATGAAATTTGCTGATCCCACCTCTGGGAAAGAAGTAAAGTAGGTATTTAGACTCTTCTCAAAAATATAGCTACCTTGAGACAAATATATCTTAACGCCTTCCATTTCGCCTGAATATCCTATCAGCACAAGGGGAACATTGACTTGAGGATCAGCTGACCTGTGTATTTCAAGTCTCCTTCCCGTCCGGAGACATCACAATATCCTTCATTGAGTGTTTCCATCACCTGCCGCATTTCTTCCTTATTCTTCAGAAGATGGCTGGATTCGGGCCGGCAGCCCTGCAAAGCCATGTTGATATTGGACTCTGGTTCATCATGAGCAAAGAATCCAGGAGGTGCCAACTTCCATACCAATATTAATGAGAGGTGTCACTGTCGAGTTTTTGGCTTGCTGGGCGCCTGTTTTGGGGGGGATCGATGGTGCACTAGGCGCTGGGTTGCCCGAGGTGTGTGACGAGGACTCCGTGTTTGGGAGAGGGGCAGCCGTTGAGCCAAGCCCCCGCTTGAGGTTCTGGAGTAACCGTTTCGCCTGACCACCTGCTAGTGGGAGTGCAGTCTCGGGAGCACTGGCAATTGCCTTGGGTTTCTCGGGGATCAAGGGAGGTGGCGGGACCAAGGGGGGGGAGGCAGGATCTACATGGGTGGATGGTTTGGATATCAGGGGCACGTTGTGCGTTTCCACATCTGCTCTGGCCTTGACTCTAGCGTCTTCCGCAGCCTGTCGCTCCGCTTTTTGTTGCCGGAGAATCCTATCAACTAACCACCGTTGAAGCCAAGTCTAGATCAATAGGCAATCCTCATACCATTATAACCTCGGCGTTTCAATGCCCTGAGGTCGGTGGAAAGAATTGTCATGAACAAAAGCCCGTCATTGGTCTTGGGTGATTGGAATAATAAACGATTGAGCGATGTGGCGACCCTGTTTTGATAAACCATTCACAAGCCTGAAGATCCATATGAGGGGGGTTTCCTTACTCATACATATCAACTTGAGCATTGTTTGCAAGCCAAAGTTGAATGGGTCCCGATCGACTTGCTCGTTGGGCAACAGCAGATGCCTCTTGCTTTCGCGAAAGGGACAGGTCACCGAAAGTCAATGATTTTGTTACGGATACTTTTCCAAAGGTTTTGACCACGAAGTTATTGCCAGAGCTCAACCAATTGTATGATACAATGGTTCGGGCGTGAGTATGCTCGTGAAGGAATAAAGGAAGGCGTTCCAGAACCAGGGATCTTATTTCCGCTGAAAGCTTTGTGTCTCTAAGCTCACCAGAGGGATGGTATTCCTCTTTTACGAGAGAGCTCAGGCGGCGGCAGCCGAGGTCAGCGTAAAAACCTGGGAGCTGGATGAATGATCGCACGTCCTATCCGAGTGATCACAAACCTTCCAGAATATCTTCCTGTGGTGCGGTGAAAAATGAGTCCCCGAAATCCCTGTGGGCATGGGTATCGTCTGCGATAATGATGTCATCGGGCCTTTTCAGGTCATATTGCAAATCCCAATCATCCTCAAAATCCTCGAGATCGGGCGACTTTTTCTCAGGATTGTGTGGATTGCGCCGTGATCCCAACAAGATGGCGGATCGCTTCATCCGAAGCAATGTACCTGAGGTGATGGATTGGCGATTGACAGCAATGTTGCGTAATTCTCCCAAAAAGCTGTTCAGCCATAGCTACAATATCAGCCAATGTTTTCTGTAATCGTCAATAACCTTGCCTAATAGGACTGCCTGCCAAACCGTAGAACTTATGAGGGTCTGCCAGCAATATTTGGGCGATTTCCTCCACACTAGGCTCCCGCTTGGTCCCACAAGCACTCAAAAAAGTGTTAGCACGAGGCCCGAAGTCGACAAACACAAAAAGTTTGGAGTGAAATTGGTCCTTCGAATCACCACCAAAGTAGCACTGTGAAGGTGGCAGCCAGCTCATAGGTATGGCTGTTTCGTCCTTCACTGTTTTGGCACCAGTGGGAACGAACGGCAGTTGCGCCAATTTCCTGATTTCATTCTCAGAGAAATCTCTAGGCCTGTTAGCTGCTAATATCGAGTAAAGATAGTCTGCTTACCGTGGATGCGACCTGCCAACACACAAAACCAAGTGGTAGCCTCGGAAAAAAATTTCGGGGGCGTTTTTTCGAGTAAAGATACAAGCTGGGAACTTGGGGGGTGTTGCACGAGTTTCAGTTTCGTTGCTGCATCTGTTGGGGCAGAAGGGTGGAGAACAAGGAAGCCCAACGTCGACCATTGAGGATCAGAAAACACCTCTCAAGGCGTTAGCAAATTGAGTTTCGATGGCTGTCGACCTGTAGCATACCTCTTGTGGTTTCCCAAGGCATGGTACGGTCCCCTTCAGAGCTGGAACAAATGCGACAAGGGAGAAATCGTTGGGCCGGTAGTCCTTGTAGAAGCTGCCACTGTTAGTCAATAGGTATTTCAGTGCAGATCCAGAAATCTACGAGAATTAACAATCAAGGTAGCGATCATAGGCGAAGCATACCTCTTCATTATCGCTAGCACAGAGCCCAATAAGGACAGGAAGCGGAGGAAAGCGCAACAAACCCAGTTCGAATAGGAATTTTCCTGGTACATGTATATGCCACCCTATCATAGGTGTAGTTTGGATCGGCTCGTACCTTCCTCGGAAGAACCGCGCCATTTGGTTTTTGTTCCCCAATCGATTACTGGTAAGCGAAGTTGCCGAAAGATATCAAGGGGTTCATACAGCTCGCTGGCATAGTATCGAGGCAGCTTCTGTCCCGGTTTCTGGTCGGATGCACGAACTTCTTGGGAAAACGCGGCAGTTACTTTGAGCCGTTCCCATTCCTCCCGAGTGAGAGTGGTCTGAACCGATGCTAAATATTTGGTCAATTCCCCCACAGTCCATTCATTTGTCTTGATCATCCTACAGGTTTGTATGATTGGGTCCCGGCAGGCTTCAATGGGGCGCGACGCACCTATCAAAAATAATTTGCAATTCAACGTGTCTGCGGACACCCATGGCTTGCAGTACACGCTCTATATTTCCTTTGACGACGGAACCAGATGGGAAAACCACCACGGGCAAATCGCGAAAAATATCTGCGTTGGGGAAATAGGATTGTCTTGGAGTCTTCATACCATTTGAGGTTGGGATGCATGATTTCTCGTGAAGTAGAGTTGCAATATCATGTTTGGACGACGCCGGGAGGGATGGCCAAGCACGCGACAAGAGATTGAGCACACGTTCCGCCCAGGAGGGAGACAAGTTGATGTTGAATTCAGCGTTTATAGCTGCCACCGTGGGGTTACAAATATGGGTCAGCCATGCGATAACTGATAATTCGGACCAAGGAAAGGACGTATGGAGCTGTTCTGGTGTAAAGTTTTGGCTAACGCTGTACGGCAGAAGATCCGCAGGGAGAGGGCCGTCACGAGGGATATTTCCGCCAATGCCCCTGGCGTTGATAAATGTGTTGACAGAATCTAGAGGGAGAATTATCTCATTAGTGGTTGTGGAACCAATCGTCAGTACAGCTGCGGCTAGGAGCTGTCCTCGTATGGGTTGGAGGCGTTCGGTGTCCCCCGTCATGTAAACGTTAATCCACCATTTTAAACAGGCAATGATCTCATTCTCCCGAAGAGGCCTTGACCTCAATTCCTTCAGAACGTCTTCGAATGTGATAGCTTTGATCATGCCACGATGCTGGAGAGAAGTCACCATCGCCTGAGCATTGTTCAAAACATCCTCTGAGAGAACTGGCAAGTCTTTCAAAAACGCGGCAAATGTGTGATCTGGTAGTCGAACATCAGCTGCGTTTTGAATTCCAGACGTGGATATAATTGAAAAGTAATTCTTCGGCGCGCATGAAAAGAAAGCGTCTTCAAGGTTTGTAGAGACGTCAGCAGAAGGTGTAGACTGGTGGAATGTGAAAAATTTGAGCGCGTGTAAGGCCCGACTACTCAGCCGTTTGTGTAATTCCTCATTACCACCATCGGGTTGCGCCGCAGCATCCCAGAGTGCCTTGATATTAGCGAGCTCAAGCTCGTATGCAGCCCTGGCGAGGATGCCACCGATAAACAAAAGATCCTTGTTCCACACTGAATAAGTGGAACATAAATATTAGTTTTCTACCAGGAACGAATTCACGAACTGGCAACATGTCGGTCACTAAAGCGGGCTTGAGTGATAGTGAACGAACAAACATGTAAAAACACCCACACAAGGTCAACGGATTCTCGTTCAACAGTAGGAATGAAACGGGAGGCCATATGACCTCCCAAACCTGTGGTTTGCCCTGTGGAATGACCCTGCGAAAATTTGCACATTGATGGCAGAGAAAAATGGATCCGCGTACAATGAAAACCCTTGCAGCCCCAATCCTACAGAGCGCCCATGGAGTCACTACGAGTAAATATAATTAAAAGTCATACCCGTCAAGATCAGCACGAAGTCCCTGGAATATGCTCCCTGTTGCAAATGGTTGCTTCTCATCCTCCATTTTACTTGCGTCGTATTCATCCTTGGCCGTCTAAATATCCCAATAAACTCCCAATTTCCCAACATCCTGGTAGAGGGACAAACATAAATGAGTTCATATCTTAATCTCTTGGGCGGCTGCTTTTTTGTGGACCGTTGTAGCTCTGCAGCAATTTTCGTACCCAATGTGACTTCAACTTCCGCGGAAAAGATGGATAAAGAGACATTTGTCTCGCTGATGACCAGGAGATCAAGCCCGTGCACTGGCACTACGGGTAGCGGCGTTGGTGTGCGCTGGGGAGTGGCAGCACCAGCTAGAGACGAAAATAGTGAAGAGAAGAAGCTCCCCGTGGCCGGCTTGATGGGCTTCAGCAGAGCAGTAGGCTTTGATTTTTCGGTACCTGAGGAATACACCCAGCGGAGAACCTCGGCTTTGATGTGGAGAGCTAGTGAATTTGATATGAGCTCATGCATCCCGGAAGACTTGCCGACCTACGAGTGCTCCGGACGGCATTTATCGACATACTACCTTGGCGGGTACGGTTGTTCAATACCCTTGGCATACCAAGTTCCATTGGAATACCAGAGAATTTGGTCAATCTAGCTAGACGTTTGTCGTCGAAGTAGACGCTGACTTCTGAGAGATGGACCATGAAAGTGATAGAGGAAGCAAGGAAGCGTATAAAATCAAATGCCGCAGGGATTGGAGTGTCTTCTCTAAGAGGCATCTCAAAGGTGGTCCAATTGCCCGATACAGTATTATCGTCCTTGGGTAGTTGCCCTCGACGCGCATAAAGCTGAGCAGGATTAAAACAGGGGGAAAAACGCGAACGTGTGGTTATACCTGATCTTTCTTATCCTTCCAATAAAATCCCATCCATTGGCCTGCAATTTGATATTTATTGACGAAAATCATCCCATGCCCAATGCATCGTACCTCCGGATGTCACGAATGGTTCATCAGTGACTGAGAAGAGGCTATAGAAACCTAGGCAACCCATGAAACAATCCTCTGAGAAGGGCAGTGCCATGGACTCACCAACACCGAATGCCCCGATCTTTTCCTCGTCCGGATTTCCTTCCGCTTGAAGGCAGTATATGAGAAGGTCGTGCACTCAGATATGCATACTCACCAATTTTTTTCAAACGACTCCAGTCTTCATTCCTAAACACAATTCCATTATTCTTGAAGATCCATTGGTGTACCTAGGCCACCATCATACTGTGAATTAAGAAACGGGTGTTCTGTCGCGTACATACGAGAGCGGTCTTCAAGTCCGGCAGCTCTTGCTCAGACTCTCCATTCAAATTGACACCCTTCAGCTGGCCCTTGGTGTCCATGTGCTTTTGTGTTTCAAACCGAACCTCAACTGCCTTGGATTGGGCATCGTCTGAGTTTTGCAAGAGTTCACGAAAGACGGTAAATTCTCCTGAGTATCTGGCAAGGACCTTGTCTATCAAGGCACGCTGATTTACTTCCACAGACTCGTCATGACCACTATCCCACTTCACATACCCAATTAGCAATGATCAAAGAGGAAGAGGATTCACTGTTCCGTACCAACAAGCCTCGATTTGTGGACATCAGTTTCCCTGGACCACACTGGCTAGCAATCGTTTTATACCCACAAAAATTGATCCCACAAGCAAGCAGGCGGTCGAATTATGTACTATTCGAATGGCAATCGGTTCGGTACTCTGCCCTGTTGCGTATTGAATTAAGGCCAGAGCGGTATATGCAGCTGATGCGATTTTTGAGTAGGTTGAGCAAAATCGTGTTGTGGTAGGGATGAAGACCACACCACAAGGTCTCCAGGAGGTGTATTGTTGATTCTTGTTTGATATACAACCCAACGACGTCTGCTCCCGCGACGGCCGCCCAAGTCGAAAACTGACCCGACCTCCCTTTGGTGGAATAATTATAGATTGACTTATACGGATACGGACTAGCGTAGAATTCCCATAGTATATAAAACGACCATTGACATCTAGTTCAAGATTGTCTAATATTCGCTCCTACTCATGTGTCAGAACCCTTTGGCTTCTGCCACAGTTCCGTGGGCTCAAAATGCCATGTGTCATGCAGAAGGATCATCAAATTTATGTGTACAATGTTCCAGGGTTAATAATGCAGCTTCATTCTCGGGGCAGTTACTGCAAGTTCGGGGACGAAACATCATACCGGGACCACATTCGAGTGCTTTCCCTGTCCTCGCTGTGCTGGGATAATCCTTGTCGCACTAGGCTTGTTCGGGTATCTCCTCGAGGCGGCGACCGAGGGGTCGTCCGATCCCCGTGTGGCATAAGTCTGAGTGTCAGGTACCAAAGGGGTTGATCTCCATGACGAATCGACTATTGCCTTGGTGTTTCTAGTCTTGCCTTGATGCTTAGGCGTGCCGCGGACTCTCGAGAATTCGGATGGCGAGCGCATTCGACTCGTGTTATGCTGTAAATAAGCGGGATTTATCTCGACCAACGCACCCGGAGGTTCACGTGAAGCAGTGGGGAAACGCGAGGGTGTGATAAGAAGGATTTGTGACGACGGCCGTGAATAGCAAGCCGAGGACGGACTGTCTGCTCCCACCGAAGGTAGATTCAGGGCCATCGAGGATAGGCCATCTTTGCCGAGGGGTCCTTTCTGTTTCTTCCCTAGTATTGATTTCTCTGGTAGACGATGATCCTCTCTCTTACTCTGCTGCGCGAGTTCCATTGCGAGCGCATCAGCTCTTTCTCCAACCCACAGTTGACCTACTCTTTCAACGGAGAGTGCATCCTGGTTCATGTCCAGGGTCTTCTCGTAGAGGTTGTCCGCCATCAGCAGTTTCCATTGCTGTTCTGTGAATGTGGGCTGGTGATAACTGACCGATACATTGATGCTTATTTTGGATTTGGTCTGGGGCCGGGCAACGTTCCACAGTCCTCGACCACATTTACCATACCACTCTAGAGGTTGTTTCAGGAAAATATCATTGATTTGACAGAAATGCCACACCGAGAGCAGAGAGTTTAGGGAATTTGCGCACAAGACGTCTGATTTCTCTTAGATGGGGCATAGAAGGATCACCGATATGACGCTCCAGGCAAGTTTGGTTCTGCATCTGGTCGAAATCCACGAGTTGGGGGAGAATGGGTTTGGATTTAAGCATGGGAGATGCCTTGGGGGTCGGTGATTGGTTGGTAGCAGACATCGGGGGGAGAAATCGCGGTGGATCTCCGGGCGCATGGATGGGGTTGATGGAAACGAGGAGGGTCTCGAGGTTACAGAGTGAGGCAAGTGTTGATGACATACTCATGAGTTTGGTGAAAGGTGCATCAAGTGAGAATTTGATGCTCTGCCAGAAAATTAACCGGTGAAGGTAAGCTGGTGCAGGACGCACCTTGAGTTTGGGGCAAGCCTCGATAACCGATTTGAGATCTGCGGTTGGCCACGTCCAAAAGTCACAATGAAAAGATATCAAACCATGAGCGGCCTTGAGTTGCTCAACAAGCTCACGCGGCACCGGTTTCAGGGCTATAGTTTCGTCCGTCGCAAGCTGTGCGGCTGCTGGGGTGTTATCAAGACCTGAAATAGCTTCTCTTCGAACAATTGCTAGATGCACAAGGTTGTGAAAGGGAACAGCATGAAGGGAGTTGAGATGGTCTGCCATCCAGGAGTGGTATGTGCCGGCTTCATTAATAATAATGCGAAAGCAATGTAAATGGGGTGGGAACCGCTCCGGTTTGGTCCAGAGCGACCGGGTGAGTCGACCTGATGTCGTGGTGATTAGTTGATTCGAGGGTGGGGCCAGACTCAGTTTTACCATGAACTTCGTCCATTGCAAAAACTTCCAGATTGCGACATCCTTCTAGCAATGCAACAATTCCTCTGTCAGTTAGCTTTGTCCCGCTCGTGCGAATTGTCAACTTCCGCAATCGCAAGCCAGATTCAGCCACTTGCTCACAGAGAGCATTGTCCAACCAGATGAAATCAAGCGCTAGGTCTTCCAGTGTGGAGACCTCGCCGAGTTTAGCCAAAAATAAAGAGAACGCGCGCGCACCGGCTTGGGAGAGCTGTGATAAATGTAATGAAGTAATTGGAAGGTAGCTGAGGAGAGGGAGGGATGGTGCATCCCACTTGGGGTTAATACCCTTGAATTGACGGAGAGCTGGATTTCCTATCTTGTGGTGAAATCTTGAAAGGCGGACGCTGTGCGTCATCAAAAGCTGTTGAAGACTCACAATGAGATTGCTACCCAGGCGACATGCACTCAACATACCTCGCATATCCCATCTGGTGGGGAGTATGGGCTGTTCCAGATCAAATCCTCGAGATTCAAGCAGCTTCGAAAGAGCTGCGCCAAGAGGCTGGCTTTGATAGGTTGTCGGCCGACACGCAAAGCGGCCGTCGGGGACTCATTCTGGTGTTCGCAAACTATCAGGGTTTTGACGGCATGCGAGTAGTGGCCGGCGTTGCATAACAGGGGCTCGAGTATGCATGGGGGCGCGCTTTCATCCAAAATCGAATCATCATCTGGGACCCATATGACTTTGAATAACACGCGTAGGGCAGACGCGTGCAGCGTGAGGCCTAGAGAACAAAGAAATGTCTTTCGAAGTGATGGATTTAGTCCAACGATCTTGCCCACAATGTCTAAACCGCAGCGCTCGTTTGTTCAGTGTGTTGGTAATAGATATTGTCTGATATGCGCACCATCTATGACAGAATCAGGGCAGTTTGTAAGAAAGTCCAACATTGTCTCCTATGTGGTGCGGGGATTCTTAGAGGCAAGTGATACCACAGGTTGTGTATGCGTTTCTGTATAACACCGCGGACGCCGCACACTGCTGACAGACACTCAATGCAGGGGAGCAGAGCCTGGACAACTCAACACTGATGGACAGAAAGAGGCAAAACTCACTGAACGGAATGCAGCAATGCTTAGTCAGAGAGTCTCAGTATCTCCAAGGTACTGTAGGATTTCACAATGCAGCTGAAGCTTCGTCAATATGCTAGCAAGAAAAAGAAATATGGTGAAATATGTGGGTTGTGGAAAGAGCAGGGTGGATGGGTAGGGGGGTAGGTGGGGGGCCGAGGAATGATATTGTATTGAGATGTGGGAGCGAAAATATAGCTAGACAAATTGACGGTGCATCCCAAGAGTCCCAATTTGATTTGTACTTATGCAATGGGAAGGGTCAGCTGGGAATTAGACTGAATATACTAAGACGTTGGTTCCACAGTAGGTCCATGAGACGAAAGGAATGGCGGAGGATGCAGGGTAGAGGCAGTTTGATGCGGGTATATCAAACACGGGTGATATCTTGGCGTGGAAGCGGGCATGAAAGACAGGATTAGGTTAGACCTCAATCTCTTCAAAATCTCGTCGAGGGGTCTAGGGGACCAAGTGGACCGTATCGCTCTCCAGGACCGTTTCGTCCACCATGCAGCCCCCCGGGGCCCATAGGCATTGTAGGTGATGTTGGCGACAATAAATTTGTCGGAGGACCATGGCCTTGTGCCGACCCTGGTGATGATGATCGTGTTAATGGTGAATACCCATTCCCGTTCACCAGCTGCGTCGTTGAGCCGTCGGACAGCTGATATCGAGGAGCGTATGTTGAAGAGGGAGGCGTGGGTCGTTCATCAAACCCTGTCTCCAGCATTGCTTCTAGTTCCGATGAATCCACGGTCTTCGCAGTCTGAATTCGCTCTCGAGGTAGCTGCAGTCCAACCGGGGGAGGCGGGTATTGCGCATTATGTTCATTGTATCCACCAATCTGAGGGCCCCAGTGATCGTCGTCGGAAGAATTGAGGGAATAGGTATCGGAACCATCGTACTGGCTTCGTGCATCTGCCCGAGCGCTGAGTAGATCCCCTTCGCCTGCGATGTAGCCTGTTGGATGCGCTCGCTCGAATTCTCTTCTTCGGCGTTCCTCGCGCCTCAATTTCCGGAGCCTCGAACGTTCCCAATCTTCCCAGCGACGCATTGGCACTGCTGGCCCGCTTGAACCACCACCACCGCCGTGACCTTCATCCTTGCCTTCACCCTCTACTTTTCTAGTATCAGGCGTATCATGAGCAAGGGGACATACAATGCACGAGGTGGCGTACCTTGTCTCACCCCACGAGAAATCATCGAAATGCCAGAAAGCATAGACTGGCAGCACAAAATTCCAGATCGGCAGTGCTAGCAGATAGACGAACATCCAAAATACATACACCACCTTTCTTGTCGTAATCAGGATCAGGACCGCGGGCAAACCAAGAACCGCAACAAGGAGCATCAGTGGAATGGCTTCCTCGAAGGACTGCGGCGGACTCAGGGCCATACCAACCACCAATGCATACGTCAGTGATATAGCGATAGGGAGAACCACGGTGCCAACCAAATCCATGAAGACGACGAATTGCATGCTAAAACAGAAGGTTCCACAGAGATTCCGCACAAGAACAAGTTCCATAAGATTGTGAATCGTAGAATTGATCCAACGACGTCGCTGAGAAAGGAGAATCGAGAAGGTATCGGGGACGATGGTTCTACACCTAGCCTGAGGCAAGAACATCATCTTTCTATTAGGGAACGTGCGAAGAAGAATCGTGGTGAGGAAACGATCTTCCCCTAGGAGCAGAAGGTTTTTCTGGTGGAGCGTGGTAACGACGTTTTGGCTGTATTCCTTGACGATTTCGGGTTTGATAATGAGGGGGACCCAATCATCTCCGGATGACTTCCGTGCCTTGAGACGGAACATTGAGAAACAGCCTGGTAAACAGGATACACCGCCAAAGACGGATTCGAAGGCCTTGGCCAGATGATGAGAGATGAAATACTCAAAGACCTGGATGGCGGTGACCCATGATTGCCGCTTGTTCGCTATCCGGGTTTCACCACACACACCCATAATCATTTGATCATGGTGCATGCAGTTGACAAGATACCCAAGGGATTCAGGGAATACTTTCGTGTCAGCATCCACCTAGAAAGTAATGTTAGTGAGTGCAAGACAAGAATATCAGATTGGTATACGTACCATCAAACACACTTCAAAAAAGTCAGGGGTGACTCCCATCAGGATGTGGATTTTTCGAAATAGGTCGAAATCGAGTGGGGTCATACGATCGTTATACGTGACACGAGAGAAGAAATTCATGAGGATAAGTTGACTGTCGCGTTTACCTCTGTTTCCAGGCTTCTTATCCGATGCAGCCTCCGCCTCTGTGCCACACTTGACAACAATCACGGTTGGGGTTCGACAACCAGCCACAGCTGGTATGGTGATGAGATTTCTTCTGTTGATGGGGCAGAAAAACTCACTATAATGGCCCGCGTACACCATTGCTCTGTTCTGTGCCTTGGCGCCAGAGCCAACAGCACCGTAACTCATCGGCATCGGGTTTCCAAAGCGCGGATCGGCTTCAAGCAAGCTGACACAAGTGTCTGGTGTGCTCCGCTTCTCACCTGCGCCAGTGATCATTCCATCTGCCACCACAAACAACAACTTCCTTGCGTCCGAGTAGGTTGTTGTTGAGATGGAATCCAATGTCGTCCTCAATGATTCTTCACCCTCAGAGTAACATGTGACCAAACACACGGCGAAGAGCTCCGCGCCAATCTGCGTTAAACTCATGATAGGGGCAGCCGACTCAGGATTGGTAAGGGTAGTACTGCTTGAAGCGGAAGCAATGGAACGGGCTGATTTGTTCATGTTCTTGTTGAGCTTCTTCGTTCCTCCGGCGCCCGCCCAGGGCGCAGTCCCGTTCTTGTTATCAACAGAAACATTTGCGCCTTCGGGCATAACAGCTGGGCTAATGGCAGACCGGTTAAGTTCATGGTTTGAGGGAGGCCCAGCAAGACGCTCTGAGAGGAACCAATTGAAAACACAAGCCATGACGAAGCGGACGAACACGAGGCCAAGGATGACGATGAGGCCTGCGTATAGGAATAGGCCGGAAACAAAGCAGCCTGGGGTTATCTTGTCAATGTTCCCTGCATAATAACGCTCCTTGATGCAAGGGACGGAATTGACGAGATCGCTGCGGCTGGAAAAAAGCCGAGTACCATCTTTGCCGCTTCTGCTAGTGTCTCTGTCTTTGAGGAGGGTGCGGAGGGCGGCATCCACCTTATCCGTCGGTACAGGGTTGGGGTGGAGTTTCATGTAGGGGTTCATGTTCAGAACAGCACCATCCAGAACAAAGTAATTATCGAGCTCGGCCACCTGGTCCCATGAGTAGCCAGCAAGGAACTGGGTGTTCGTCATACCGAGTGATTTATAGGTATTAGAAGTATTGATGGCAGGGAGGGGGCAAGAGGCTGGGGGAGAGCAAGGATCGTCACGGGCCACGCGGGCGTTTATGGCTGCACAGGATTTGAAATCGGTGACGGCTCTTTGGAAAAGGGGGGTGATGTCCTGTCCAGGAAGCTGCGAAGAAAGGGATGCGAGGTCGACACCGTCGGGGGACTTGGCATTGGTGACATTAAAAATGGTACCGAGAACACCGAGCGTTCCAGCGGTCGAATTGACGCTTATGAAATGTTTGTTGGATGCATCAGACTGTGGACAGAGGACTTTTTGGAAGCCAACGGTCGAAAAGCCAACACCACCACAGAGGATGATGATGATGAAACATAATGCCATCTTTTCCCTCCAGGCCTGCTTCGTGGCATTGTCCTTGAGCCCGCCTATTGAACCCAGGACAAAGTCGGGGGCCCAAAAAGTGACAATGCGAGAAAATACTCGCCAAACGGTCGAACCATCATAATCATCTGGCGAGGGGACGGGGAGGTTGCCGGAAGAGGAGGGTCTAAGTTCTGCTGGAGGACCTACTAGAGGAACGGGTGCGACACCACGCTCAGGCCGAGTCAAGGTCTTTGCACGGCGTATGCTTGGGCCTGCTGCGGGTGGTTGTCGGGTGGTGGGAATGGGAACGTCAGTAAACTCGTAGTTCGACTGGAAACGAAGGGCCATGATGAAGGAATGTTTGAAGTCGCCAGCAGGACAACAGAAAAAAAAACTCGACGAGTCAGACCTGCTGTTGGGATGCGGCGGAGAGAGAGGGAAAGGACTTGTGGTCGTCTAGGAGGGGGGGAATTCGAAGATGCAGAAACTCTTGAGCCTTGCCAAGAAACCCAGAAACGTCACGTGGCTTTTCTGATCACATTTGACCCACCCTCTCCCCCAAGTTTACCACACCCTTATTCCATGCACCCATGTCCGTGACACTCCTTTCTTCACCTCCACTCCCTTCTAATGCCCAGATACCCGTCTCACAGGATGAACTTGATGCATCACCTGTAACTAGCCTTATCAACCACACAGGCCATTATTTGATTTCATCTCCAGTTTGCCCGCTTGGCCTCCCAGCATCATGCTAGCAAATATAATCGCACGAAATTTGGACCACAGGGTGCGCCTCACCCCCTCCCCCCCCCCAGGTCCCCGCGGGTACAGCTGATTTTCCCAGGTTGTCCAGTTAGATATATACCCCTCTCCATACATCTCCCGGATCAATTCAAGGAGCTGCTTCTGCGTCAGATAGAATGCGGACAACCCCAACCCTGGTGGCCATGCATCACAGAAAATTTGAAGCCTTTGGGTAATCACCCCGTGATTATCCTTGGCCCTTGCAGTGCCCCAAACCCCATCAACACTCACAATGAACTTTCCGCAGCGATAGCCGAGTCACTCAACACTTGCATCCCGCGCCCTCCTGCTCGGAAATCGCGTCAGCTCAAAACATCTTCCACCCACCCCATAAAGTGTGCCCTCCCCTTACATTACCAATTCTAAAATAATTAGATGAATTAGCATTTCATCCTTGATTCCTCCCGAACTCTTGCCCCTTATATCATCCCATTTACTGCTGTCGCCCACAGCTTCCACCATATTTGAGACAACTCCATCATTTAGGCTTGATCGACTAGCGCTCTCCCATCAAGAACCGTACCTTCGTTCTCACCCCGTGCCCTCGGCCCCCCCACTGCCAGTCCCATTCGTTTTGGGGCACTTACGCACGCGATCAAGCGTTACCGAGGCCCTTCAGGCGGCCATCAACTGTGCCATCAACGCGCCAGGCCGGCCCCCCTATTTCTGCGCAGACACTCCTTCTGTTTCAGCCCTGACCAAGCTGAACTTTAAACCTTCCCGCCTTGTCAGGCCTTCACCACTAGACTTACGCTCCTACAAACACCCACGATCTGCACCCCCCACAATCTCCGAGTTTATTTTTACCAAGGTCGACAGCCTTGATGAAAAGTACGCGCCACCTGATCTCAATCAATGCAACTAATGAATATTTCCATCAAAATATTAGAGTCCATTCCCTCACACTGGATCATCTCACCGATTCCGCCCCAAATACCCTACCTCCGACGCCATCTTTCTTAATCGGGAATATGTTTCTTTCGTCTTGTCCGGGGAAAAAAGGTTCGCATGGTCGCCACAGTCATGTTTTTTTTTTGGCTAATGCACCCCTAGTCCGCCTTCAGGGTCCCATCAAAGGGCGCACTGGTGTCTCTCGAGATCTGGTCATGGACATGCAGCGAATAAAAAGCTTGAGCGTGGGATGTATTGTCTGGTGCGCTTTTCTTCGCTACCCCGAATGCCCGGCTGACACCCCCCTAGCTGCCTAGATAATACGGAGCTCGATTTTTTGGGCGCACCATGGCTGGACTATTCCAAGGCTGCTCAAATCGCTGGGATGGATATTTTAAGGCAAGCACCCGCAAACGCAATGTCGCCGCCTTGATTTTGATTTTGTTTGTGATCATAGAATCCCAGTACCAGAAGGCCTCGCCCCCTTCACCCCTGCGGCACTCGACGCCCGCTTGACAGAACTCATTGATAGATACACGCTGCACAGTATTCCAGTGCTTGTGCACTGTCGCGGTGGCATAGGACGTGCGGGTGTTTTCGCTTGCTGCTGGGTCGCCAAACTTGGTCTCTGTGGGTGGTGGGATGCGGGGAAGGGAGAAACGGCTCTCGGATTCGTGGAAAATATTATCGAGCTTGTGCGCAGGCGTCGGAGTATCAAGGCCATCGAAACATACGAACAAGTAAAATTTTTGGTGGAATATATACAATACTTGGACGAGAGGCGGAATAAGGAGAGGGTGTAGTGTTCATTTGTTGGCACGGCACATTTTATTTTGTTGCTGAGGATGTTGGTTAATTATTGCCAGTGCGAGTAAATGTTCAAGGGTGTGTTAGTCTGCCCATAATTTGAAAGTGATATGGATACTATCAGTTACTGTTAGTTCGGAGGGCCCCCCATTTCGGAGACTTCTCAGAACTAAATATCTTTCTGCACCATTTCTTCCCATACTTCACAGGTGGTCTTCTATGTCAATAAAAATGAGTTCTACCAGTTACTGTGGTGATTTTTGGATTATTCGTTGAGTCCCGCCTCAGGTGGAATGAGGGTCACTCAGGGCAAACAACT
Source organism: Collybia sp. MG36 (assembly GCA_003313185.1). NCBI lineage: Eukaryota > Fungi > Basidiomycota > Agaricomycetes > Agaricales > Clitocybaceae > Collybia > Collybia sp. MG36. The sequence goes on from QGOG01001947.1 coordinate 60,196, forward strand.
GCAGAAAACTGTTACATACTATCTTGACAGTATTGAACAACCGAGGCCACCCACGCAAGGTTCTTATGTAAGTACATTATCATTATTTCTGGGGGGCGGCAGGCCTTGCATGCCGCCACCAAAAACATAGAAATTCAACTCTTTGCCTGCTCATGCGGCAGAGCTAATTGAGCACAAGAACCTATACGGAAATGAGTAAGCGTGCATGGCATTTATTATTCATCTTTTACAACCATTGAAATATCATTAAAATTCTATCCGCGATTCCCAAGGATTCTCACCGCATTATTTTTTACCTGTGGATTATTTATTAAGGACCACGGAGGCGAATCAAACAACACATCATATTTCCTAGCTCCACCCGACGCTAAACGTTGGGGGTAAGTACACGGACTGACACCGGATGCCGCAGGTTTGACTCAGCGGACAACATGACCAGCTGTATTTGCATGAGGATTCCGAAGACATATGAGTATTCAATCTACTCCCCGGCGCATAGGGTGGTTGGTTCAAGGTTGCCTTGAAAACCTACGTCCCCCGGAGGTCCCGTGTCTCCACAATCCTGAAGGTTTTTCAGGACACATACCTGCTGATGGTTAGCGCGTCCCACCCGCACCTACACCCCGAATTCAGGTACCTCGTAGGCTACACCAATTTTGTTGCGCCCGCTAAGCTGGATGTCACCCCCGACCCCTGTCCCTAAGAAATCTGCCTCTGGTCTTTTGCCGCTTCTGTAATTGCCACTGCTTCCATGGGCCTGGTCTCTACCTGAGCTGTTTCTCCTAGCCGCGGACCTTTTCCGTCTTCTGAGCCAGGAAGAAGAGCACGTTCAGGCCCCTGATTCGGCTGAAGATCCTTGCGCAGCAGGTTCTCGAACCCCCCCCCCCCCCCCCCCC
>QGOG01001947.1:61108-101119 GCA_003313185.1 Collybia sp. MG36
CTGCACTGCGCCTCTTCACCACAGTCTCTTGAGGCATAACGCCCACGACGACCTTCAGTCTCTCTTCCTCTCTTATTATTTGCCCTGAGTTCGATCGCGTTAGTTTGTCTCCTGCTTCCGCACCTGCGCTTCCCATTCCTACCACTTCCCCTGCTGGAAAACAAGAGTACATAAGAGTCTGGCCCGTGAGCTACGAGTCGTGGGTGTGGATGAGTCCCCCCCACGCACACAATAATATATATTCACTGTACATGCAGTATGCTCCCTATTTCACCCCACCCAAAGACCGGATATCATGATACATCCTCCGTTGAAACCCACATAGCCGATTTCGGTCATCATTTGGTCGTCAGGGGGATAACATGTTTATCATATTGCTAGGCAATGGTAATCGTGCGGGCGCTATGATATATATTTCTGTAACATAACGGAACAGCGCGGCAGGAAAAATGGGTTCACATATGGGAACACTCGGGCTGTATCCATAAATTACCTTGTTTCTGAATAAAATACTACATGATCTCAAGGCTGGCTCCCCGTGGTCCAAGCCAAGTATGTGCATTGATCACGATGGACCTGAACTTGTGTTTGTTTTATCCAAACAAGTCTCAACGGGATCTTGTGGCAGCAAAAGACTTCAAGAGGCTAGCCACTAGCGCTGGTTGACGCCACCATTCCAGATGGCCTTTGTGAAGAATAAGATCAGGCTTGCTCGCGACGCGCTAGGGAAGAAAGACTACATTTCTGCGAGAGATGCCGCAGAGCAGGTGCTGAGGCAAGAACCAGACAACTACCACGCGTGAGTATCACAAATGTCAGGTATCACAACTTGCTCACACTACACCCGTCAGAAATGTTTTCCTTGGTCTTGCGCTTTTTGAGCTCGGGGAGAAAGAGAGCAGCGAGAAAGTATTGCTGTTCTGAGATACTAATCAAACGGAGAGGCTCATACTTCTGTAGGCCTATCAGAAGGCCATAGAGCTTAATCCAGAGCAGCAGCTCGCTTGGCAGGTGATCGTGGCCCAGAGGCTCACAAATCTGGATATTGAAAGTGTTAGTAGGGCCTATCAAAGATATATGAACGGGCTGAAGATTGGGAGAACTATGGAAACACCCTACGAAAGCTAATAGATCTCCACAATGGCCTGTGGGTGTTACATTGGCGTGCAGTGAAACCTGGGCTGAATATGTTACAGAAAGGATGTTGTTAAGTGTGCCGAAACACTACAGAGGTTCATCGATTTCCTTCGTGAACGAGGGACTCAATCACAAGTAAGCAGTGACTCGGTGCGATTGGAAACGCGCCTCAACCATCGCCCTTCCCAGCTTGTTGAAGCATTGGCCCTTTACCTGCCCGACTCTCCCCTATATTCGACCCTTTCGCATCTGCCAGCTCCTGATCCGACAAATCCAACTTCAACGACAACATCCGCTGCTCGGGCTGCGGTCCATGATGCACTTCCAATCCTTGAGGAATTGGTAGCGCTGCTGGAAGCACATGAGAACAGTACGATTATAGCAGGTGTCGAAAAACGGAGGAATCGGCTGGGTGCTGCAGGCCCCGAGCAAATAAAAAGGGAAGTTGGGAGAAGCATTTGGGGGAAATCTCAGGTGGGCCGCATTACTGTCATTTGGAGGGTCTATTATCAAGTCATGATCATGCTATCTAGTTGCCTAAATTGTACAATGAAATTCTCATTCATCTCAATACCTCTGACACCCTGCGCCGGGAGACGGAGGCAAAACTCTTGAGGTACAAGCAACGTTATCTCAATTCCCTTCCAGACTCCCCAGAATTTGCCAAGGAGAGGTCTCATGTCGTCGGAGAGGTTGATCAACTAGTCGACGGGATTGTATTGTTAAAAATTCCCGATGAGGCTGCTTGGACTTATTTCCTGGAGGGAAAAGATTGTGATATAAATGGTTTATTATCATCTTTATCTCGCTATATTCTGCTGACGATGCTTTGAGTCCCCTATGACCATGGATTGTTTCGACAGTTCATCCAGGTCTTCCCCCACTCCCCTCTCACCAAACTTTTGCGGGCATATTTCACATTCTATGGTTCAAACATCGCTGAAGGGTCCGAAAGCCCGGTCGAAGCAGATGTGGGAGAACCGGGGGACGCCTTTGACACTATTGTGGTCCGCTTTCTAAAAGAGTTACATTCTAAATATCCCCTGATTTCCCAGAATTTAGAATGTTCAGTTAATTTTAACACATTGTATTCTTGCAAACAGAATACTTGCCGATATATATCTGGAAGAAGAAGATTATGAAAACGCCATCAAAACTTCCGAAAAGGGCCTTTCTCTAGTCAGTCGTTTTGAATCTGAAAACGCTAAAACGTTGTCTGGGTCAGTCGTCAAGTCCGTTCGTCATGTAACATGTTGAACTTTCCTATCCTATTAGAATTCGTACGCTATTGAATACGACGCTTTCCACCTCACTCGTGCATTCATTCCCACCCAAACACCATGATCGTGCACTCAAAATAATAGACGATATCTTGTCCCAACATCCCGAACATGTGGAATGTCTGATGGGTCGGGGTTATATTTTCCAAGTCGCTGAAATTTGGGATGAGGCGGCGAGGTGGTTTGCAAAGGTCCAACACATTCTACCAAATGACCCAGAAATTGGTTTGCGAGCTAGGGAAGAACACGCATGGTGCATCCATCACACCGGTATGATAGAGGATAGCACCGCAGAGCTTAAATTTGCTCTCGATGCCTTGAATGGTATTGGATGCAGAGATGCAGATCTTGCGCGGTGTCTCTGGAGGCTTGGAAAATGCCACTGGCAAAGGGGTGGTAAGGAGTCCCAGTCCCACTCTGAAATTTATTTATCCATTATCGATGCGGTCTAGGAACCGAATGCGAAGAGGCGTATCGTTTCTTCATCGCCGCGCTAAAACACAAGCCTGATTATGCCCCAGCATTTACCTCCCTAGGATTTTATTATTCTGAGTATGCGTCCCCCCCTGACCCAATTCGGGCCTCGAAATGTTATCAAAAGGCCTTTGAGCTCGACCCAAGAGAGTTTATCGCCGCTAGGAAATTAGTGGAAGGGTTTGCCGAGGATAGGGAGTGGGACCTCGTAGAGGTCGTCGCAAAAAGAACAATTGAGGGAGAGGGTGGTTTGGACTCAGTTGGACCGGATCCAGCTTCTGTGTCAAGATACCTTCCGAGAAATGCGTGGGCATGGAAGGCCTTAGGGGTTGTCGAGCTGGTAGGAATTTTCACCGGTCTCCCTAGGATGATTTCATGGCTTTACAGCATCGCAGAAATTACGGTCCTGCCATCCAGGCCTTCCAGGTCACATTACGCGCAGAACCAAATGACCAAGCATCATGGCTCAGACTTGGTGAGGCATACAGCAGAGCCGGCCGCCATGCTGCTGCTGTGAAGGCCCTCGGGCGAGCTCAAGAGCTTGACCCTCATGACTGGATTTGCTCTTACCTGATTGGAAATGTACACCGCCAAATGGGTAATTTCGCCGACGCAATTCTGTTTTTCAAATCGGTTCTGGACACCCGCCCGGCAGAGATTGGAGTTTTATTTGCATTGGGAAACACATACCTCGAGCTTGCTTCACATGAGCTCCAACATGGCTTTCACGCAAGGTCGGAGGGTTCAGTTATCCATGCCATTCGCCTCGGATTGAAGACAAGTCAAGAAAGCCCTGGGTTCCGCAGCACTGTCTGGAAAACAATCGCTGACGGTGTATTTCTTTTGTCTCAACGATCGACATTTTATAACCACAGAGATATTCATGCAGAGATTGTAAATGTCCTGTCAAGCATCTCAATCGGCACATGTTCACACCTAGCTGGCATCATACCCTCCCAATCCGATGACGACTCGAAGGTCGCCACGAAATTAGTTTTGGAGACCGCGGCAGCTGCGTATGACCACCGAGTTTCGCTTGGTTCTCTTGAATCCTCCGCTCGTGGTAGCGCGTGGTATGATCTTGGTATTGCGCTTCACACATGGGTAACCAGGTCCGATGCCGACCCCAAGAATGGAAAGGTAATGGAACAGGCGATATTCTGCCTTGAGCAAGCCATTCGCGAAGAGGCCCTCAATGACCAATACTGGGTCGCCTTGGGGAATGCTTATTTTTTATCACGGGCGAGTGCTGCTCAGCATGCTTACATCAACGCCTTGGAGATAGACTCAAAGGTGGGCGCGACAAGGACTGCTATTCAAATTGATGTTAAATGAACATAGAATGTCACTACCTGGACGAACTTTGGGTTGCTATGCCTTCATCATGGCGATTTCGAGTTGGCCAACCAAATTCTGTATCGCGCTCAAACCCTGGAACCTGAATATGCTTTGGCTTGGATTGGCCAGGCGCTGGTTGCATCGGCTAATGGTCATGAACAGGAAGCTAAAAATCTATCCGAACATGCAGTAGGTTTACCTAGTAATATCGTGAGTCGCTACCTCCCTCGCGTCGATGGCTGATGTAAACATAAATCCAATGCCTAAGCCTGAAGGAGACCTCGAATTTTCGCGGCAGACATTTGTTACGCAAACTAGCGATGGCCAGAAGCCGCTGGTGGACAAGCTCCTCCCAGCATTTTTCGTCCTTGATCGGTACTGCAAACGACGACCGCGGGATGTTACTGCGTTACACCTGTTCGCTTTAATATGTGAACACCTTAGTCTAGTGGAGGTGGCTTTGGAAGCCGTCGCGCGCGCTATAGCAATCCTGGAATCAGTGTACGAAGAAACAGAAGATGCAGAAATCGAAATGCAATTCACCATAGCCACCGCAAACCTGGCCCGCCTTCGTCTTTCCAACCAGGACTACAAGGGTGCTATCAAATCTTTCGAAAGTGTCCTGGGGCTATTACAAGAAGACGGGAAACCAGGGACAAACACTATGCGTGTTCAAGCCCAATTGGGCTCCGGTCTGGCCTCCTTCTTGCAAGGGGACCTGGAACGCGCTCTGCCCCTATTCGAGGGCGCACTTGAAAGCGCCGCAGACGATTTGACTATCCGCGGTCATGCCACCATTATGCTGGCCAAGGTCATGTGGGCGATCGGAACTGAAGAATTCCGGGAGAGCGCCAAGGCGCTCCTCCTTGAGTGGTGGGTGCCTCTTTGTTCGTCGACTTCTTGTGGGCTCCTGACAGGAACAATCGATCAAGTATAAACACAGACCCAGACAATCTGTCAGCGATCATGGCCCTGGCTGGCATGGGCATATTAACCGATGATTCGAGTCTCGTGGATGCGGCTCTGTCGGAGATCCTTGCGCTCCCGCTGGACGAGCGACGGAAACTGGATCCCGGACGGGACATCAGCTTCCTCGTTCGTCAACATCATCTCGCGCAGGTTAGCCGTTTCCGCTGATCGATATCATTGTAAATTGAGGTTTGTCAGGGAGACACCAAGGATGCGTTGGCTGTGGCCCAAGCTCAGGTGGTAATCGAGCCCTCGCGGTCTGAGGCGCGGAATGATCTTACTGAGCTATTGATTCAACGAGGTAACCCTCGCCCTGCTCTTGCATTAGCTCAGTCACACACGAAGGAGGTCGAGGAGGCACGTTCGGCCAGCCTACAGGCTATTGCCCACGCTCTTTGTGAGACCGCGGGCGATGCTGCCCTGCACAAAGCTCAGCGGTCAATTATGCTCTCCCCGTCTACGATTCGTGGTTGGCAGACCCTAGCTTACGTGCACTCGAGAGGTACTTAGACTATTGGATTACATCCACTAAATGTATGTTACATACCACTCCGCGTTCTACGAGATTTGTTTATCGCCTAGTCGCGAGCAGGAAGAGACGTCGCGTGGTGGGATCCATTGTAATTGGACCTGTCACAGAATCAAGCCACCACTTTAACCGCAACTCCTTGGCTTTCGTACTTAGACCGTGGATGATGCTACAGGCGCAAAATCATTCACGAAGAGAGCTTTGGAATAGTGTCTATTCACTCACAATCCTCGTTCCTCCAAGGCTTCGTTGAGACTTCGCTCACTTAGATGACCAGGGAGGTTGTCTTGTAGCAAAAGCCTGTCATCCTCAGCAAGGAATTCAATGTGGTGGCGGATTCGCCGGATGCGAAGGGCATCTACTCCAATGGTGGAGAGCCGTAGGAGTCTAAATCGGGTGAATGTGTATACCAGCCATGATGAAAAAAATACATACCCGCATACTGCGGTGGAGGCGCCAGGGACGCGCCGCAGAGATTCGAGAGGGAGATGACCGGCAGGGTCCGCGCATTGGACTAGTTGTGTATAGAGCTGTCTATGCGTCAACGCGAAGGCTGCAGATTTCTCAGATTTCTTTTCTTCAATACGAGCGTGCTGGGAAGGTAGGATACATGTTGATGGAAGCATGAAGGGAGCGTAGATGGCAATGAGGGGGATGATTTCCTCCAACAACAGAGCGATAAAAAGAAACGGTATGACTCTGTGAGCAGATCAGTATGTGAGGTCTAGGGCATCGAAATGACTAGATTCACTTGTTGATATCGTCCTTTTGAGTTCGTATTAATCTACTCTCCCATCTAGATAGTGGGCTTCCCCCCTCTTTGACGCGAGCCATTATCATCGATATTTCTTTTCTCCGAACGAAAATGAGTTTTACGCCCCGGTAATAAAATTTCTGACAGTTATTTCAGGGAGGCCCACGCGTTTGAAAACGTTGACACGACGTACAGCTAGTTGGATGCCTTTGTGCATGGTTCGCTTGAACCAGTTTGCATCTGGTGGTGGAGGGGTAAGTATGCCGTGTTCCTCAGCGTCTTGGATATCACGCTTGGCGGCCTCTTTGACAGATGCTAGTGGACTGATAGATGTCGGACTTTCTGACCGGGGGAATGGTTGGGTAGGCTTCAAAGGGGTATGAGTGCTGGACATGGTTGCGCTCTTTGGTTTAACTGGGGCGGGGCGCAGGTCGATTCGGGGTTTCCGTTGAGCATTTGAGATATCAAAAACGTGAGGCGGCACTGGGACAGCATGTTTTGATGTACCCTTTTCTGTGCAGGGTGGTACCGATGATAGAAAGCGGGGATGTTGAGCTGGTCCAAACGTCTGGCACGACCAGGCTCTATTTCGCTGAAGAGCTGGTGTGGTTGTGGTGTTTTGGATGAGGTCAATTCGATATCTCGCATTCAATCTATTGAATCCGGTTATTGAACGAGAGTCAGCCGAGGGAGTTGAACGAACCTCAACGGCTGGGCAACGACATCCCTTATTACCAACCGAAGCATCCAGAACCTACGGGATGCTTTGTTGATTATTTTGTGTGTTTGACCTGCTCTATGTGAATAAATAGTTCTGGTGTTGTTCAGTGAGGTGAACAGCGCAGAAGTCTCTGGTGGTGGTGGTGGTGGTGACTCTGGTGAGAGCTTGAGCAAGTAAATTTTGGATTGTCACGTGAGCATCCTCTTTTAGAATTTGTGGCATGGCTTTGTCAATAACCTCAGTGCCAGCTCTCACATTCGTTTGTTTTCTTTGGCCATGGCAATGGAGGTTGATGCGCCAACGTCTGAGCTAGACGAACTCAAAAGACAAATACAACATCTCACGGACCTCTATCATAGTTTCGCGACTTTACGCCAGATTCCCCAGACTGTGCTCAAGTCACCACTATCCCAGCCAATTCCTTTTGCAGCAAATTCGCTGAAGTCAGAATTTCAGCATCTAAGGGATCTATCGGATACCGTTTGTTCTGAACCCGTTCAGGGAGCACTGCGCGGGGCTAGAGACAGGTTGAAGAAAGACAGAACGGAGCTTGGGTCCCATTTGCGGCGGGAAAACCGAAAACGACGGTATTCATCATGCTCGCTGCGCACCTGTTTTGATTCACAATTCTTATAGGCGGCTCCCATCACCAGAATCACCGCGTCCATACATCCCCCATGACCGAGATACCATAAAACTGTTCCCCCCGGTTGAGGCCCCCCCATTACGTTCGGCTGAGCTCATTCCATACATCAAAGAGCTCAATGGGGAGACTGGAGAGACCTCCCGACTCCGTATTTGGCGTCGAACACGTAGCACTGCCACCCTGGAAACGCCCCCCATCTTGCAGTTTTCCATAACAAACGTCCTGATCGCTTACATCACGCTTGGTTACCACCTCGACGACAGCATCATCATTATAGTGAGTTTGGCGATTTTTGGACCGCTGGAAAGGGTAGGGAAGATGACATTAGGTATGCTGAAATCTATACTGACATGAATGATTATGGTTGCGTTGTCTTTAGAAAGCGCCCCATTTACAATCACAATATACTGTTTATCGCATGCTTTCTCAACATTTAGCCAAACTGTTGCAAGCACAGCCCCAGGTTTCCTTGCAAAGTTTCATCGTACGTTTATTATTAGTGTGATATATGCGTATTGAACCATGCCCACAGATTTTTCTCAAATCATACAAAGACCTATTTATCAAGAAGTGTACCAACTGTGAGCGTGTTCTTTCTTCAGAAGGCCATGTTCCGCCCGTGGCCCGGGTTTGGCAAGGTGGTGCAAAACCCACGGAGGGGACATGGGAACCAAGGCACATAGGATGTCTACAAGGCTAGCCAACCTGACCTTGTCGACAAAACGGGAATCACGGTGTGTACGCTTGTACCAATTCCACATGGCTCTTTAGATGAAATTACTGGCTTGTGATCAGCCAGTGTTCGTTTGTTAATTTTCTGATTTTGTATTTTCACGCGTACGGCTATGTATACAATTCCTTCTTGTTTCAGACCGAACAATAGATGGGTCTTTTTTTTTTTTTCAAGGTATATACACTGGGCGGAGGGGGGGAGATCCCACATATATAGGTGGTAAGTCTGGAATTTGATATATCATTTCATACTTTTCGTCCAGAATCTTTGCCATTTCAGCGCCAGTATATCGTGAGTTGTGCTATCCGTTTTGCAAATATTAAATCAAGCTTTTGACGTTCACAGGTTGGGGCACAAAAGTCAGCGGCCCCAACATATGGTTGACAAAAATGGACAGCCCCTCTTTGACCTAGGAAATGATCGGTGGTTCCGGATTCAAATGGCCTGAAAAGGCGGCTCCCGCTTTCTCCTAATTCCCACTTCGTTCCTCCGGCGATTTTCTGGAAAAGCACCCTCGTCCCTTTTCGCACTCCAAAAAAGCTCACGGCGATTGTGGCTGACTCCTGTCATTTTCAACGCTAAGCCACCATAGCCGCCTGAATTCATCGCATATATAGTCGCAGCGGGTGGGCATTGTATTTTTCCTCCGAGTCAATCTCACCCGTTATCGTTATCGCAGCTCATCATGATATCTTTGCCTCGTTTTACGTCTCCAAAGTTCAGCCCCAATATTATCACAGAGATGCCACCCTTCGACGCCCCAAATATGCGCACTCCTGAGGCGGGTTCCCCTAACCCATCTCATATCATCATCTCGCCCGAGGGAAGCATCCACGTATTGTCGTATACTCCTACAGAGGGCGAAAGAGGTGCCCCAATCACAGTCCAAATACATTTGCAGCCTGCCTCAACGCAGACTATCTATGTCCGACTTGTAGTGGGCCACCAGGCTGTTGCCACTCAGGTTCGCGAGCTACAAGGCGAACCCTACGGCCGGTGGCAGCTCCACGCGTCCGCGCCAGCTTTTGACCCGCGGCAGTCAATTTCATCAAGACTTCCTCTGAGGGTGCAGTTATTGAACGAAGATGATGCCATCTTGGACTCGGTGACATTTGGCGAATTTTCCTACTGGACTCCTGGTTAGTGCTGGGTCCTGGGGACCCAAAACGTACATTCTAATCTGGCTTTAGGGGCATTGGAAAAGTCCGTCATTCATAGCGCGCCCACGCATGAATCCGGGAGACCTCATAATCTTCGTATTGCCATAGCTTCTACTTCTCGAAGCCATTTGCCCACTCCTTCCCCGACGTCACCCCATAGAGTCACAAATGCCAGTCGCCGTACCGCAAGGCTCAATCGGCGTTCGAAATCAACTATTGTACGCCGAACCGATGCTTCAAAGCTGGGCGCGCTGTCCGGCGAGTCAAACGCAGAGGTTCCGATCCTTGAGCTTGTGACCTCACCCTCTTCCATCTGCCACAGCTGGAGTGCCTCCGAACTACATACAGGTCGACGCCTTGTCCGCTTCAATAAAATCCAAGATGGCGCACGGCTCATTGTTTCGTGCGAATCGATCAAGCAAGAAGAATACTGCGAATCTGACTGTGTCATTTCATGCATATACCACGAAGATTCCAAGACCTGCTTTGTCACTTCGGTCGACATCATCTACCTCCTTGAGCGTCTAACTGACAATGAATTTCCTGTGGAAGAGAAAAATAGGATTAGGCGCAACCTTGAGGGCCTTCGTCCGACTACCGTTTCAAAACACCGTCCTGGTTTCGAGGACTTTTTCCAGCGCATTATGGAATTTCCCGACCCGAAACCACGGAATATTGAAAAAGATTTGAAGGTCTTTGATTGGGGACTCCTTAGCCAGGCCTTGGAAAAGATCCTTTCAAAATATGTATGTTGCTCGCTTGACTACCACCGTCCACCGCCCAATAATTGTTTCCACCAGTCTATATACACCACTCAGGACTCGGAATGCTCCGCAGATCAGTCGCGCGCCGTTTCAACCCCACCAGCTCCTACCCCAGAGCTACTGCCTATCACAAAAAACGAGTATAGCGTGGATCAGCTCTCGTACCCTGAACCTACTTCGGTTGCTGAATCCGTGCTCTCACCGTTGGTGTACCCGGAGCTTTTGAGCACTAGCGATGTGGATTCTGGTAGCTGTTGGATCTCGCCCAACGACCTGGCTTTGGATGGGTTTGGAGACTTGGTTGCGTTCGACGCTCCATGTACTAGTCCCTTCAACGAAACACCGGACGATCTCGGATTTCCGGACAATATTTATGGCCAGCATCTGTTATAGTGTACGCTTATGGACAAGATCTTTTCAGGACAATATTTCTAGTAGCACGCCATGTACAGCAACCATGTAAACCTCGATGAATAGCAGAATTCAAACGTCATAGAGATTCAAACTACACATTTTTTAAAGCGCTACAAATGGATAACAGAATACTTGAACAGATTAGGATGACTGAATATTAAACAATTGAGGTATCTATGTAACTCCTTCCCGTTTAAATCCTAATGTTATGAACCCGAAGCACCGCGTCTGCCAAAATTGAGACTACCGAACCTAGATCTAGAGAACCGGCCCTTGAGAGACCCCAATGACCCAATGCTCCCCATATTTGACGTCACCACCGAGGCACCAGATATCTGGGCCATCGTTGAACCGTGAATCCCATGGCCGACGTTGACAAAGGAATTATGTGGGGATTCAGCGGAGAGTGAATCGCTCCCTCCATTTTCGCCAGGTGCGGAAGAAACCCCATTGAATCCATGTCGCGTCAGATGTGCTAGATTACGTTGCAGTGGCGTCTGCTTGAACGGCATGCTATGTGTGGGACTGTCTGGTGTTCTCAGTGATGGGGGTTGGGGCATCATAGGCTGGCCTAATTGAAGTGGCGGTATGACGAAAGGTGCGCCACGTGTTGTCGAGTTGGAGGACATGCTTCGTTTCAAAGAATGCTCATATTGGGACGTCTGGTATTGAGATGTCGCCGGAAGACTCTGTGACGCCCCTAATGATGGGGAAATCGTGATTGACTCCGACATCCCATCGGCTGCAAGACGTCGAATCTCCTCGCGGAAGTTCTTCTTGAAAAATTTCTCAAGAGTTTCATGGAAGGGGATGAATTCAGGGGCGCATAGATGTCCGTGAAGTTTCAAGCAGCTATCGATGATGCGAACCTGAGTGGCGTGGAATGAGACGCTGCATAATAATTCAGCAAAACACTGACCTGATCATCGATGGCGGCTTGTAATTTTTCTACTAGCTCTGTGCGTTCAGGATGCAGTGTAATATAGGCTGGGTCGAAGAACATTTGCCGATATGAGGCAATGCACGTATTGAGCGGAGCATCCACTGCACTATTGAGGCTCATTGCCAGCGCATTGGTTGGCACTGGCTGGGCAGTCTTCGCGAGTGATTGATATTTGAGATGCAAACCCGTTAGTTCCTTCGTTTTCTTCTCGACTTCTTGGAGAGCATTTTCCAACGGCGATATTTCCACTATTTCCAAACCGACCACCTCCGACCGTCGAAGTACAGTGGGGAATGCTTCCTCAGTTGTGAGATATGTCTTTTCCAACCAAATTTCTTCACTGCCATCTTGGGTCGACTTTTTCACTTGCCGTGTGGAACTGAAGAGATTTATGGCACTGCAATAGAAATTAGGAAAAATCTGAACTTCACAACATATATGTCATGCCTGTGCTCATAGTACGTGCGAACTGGTAATGGGACGTCGGCGCTAGCGAAAATAGGAAGAGTTCGGTTTGGTTCGGGGGTGACGGCGGTGCACTGGATATATTGGTCATTCCCGAACCGGATATCAACTGGAGGATCTCCCGGGATTTTCAGGAGTTGGGCGCCTGGGTGCTTGTTGAGCATGCGCTCGCAGAACGCACCAAATTTCTCCCATTCATATCCACGATACTTGCAGGGAATTAGTTGAATATTTGATAGTATACGCGGGCCACATACAATAAAACGTTTGTCTCTGATGGCGGCTGGGAAGTTACCGAAGAATGTGACCCGATAGTAATCAGAGTAATATCGCTGCTCTGTGACGATATGCTCTAGCAGCGTAGCTTGGTGTCGCAAAATTTCGGAGAGGCGGGCACTAAAATCAGTTTAGAGGTTATGTCACTGTGAGGACGAGGCAGCACATACTAATTGAAGGTGACTTCTGAATGCTGGTACGCCAACTCTTTGCAAATCTCGATAGCACTCTCCCAAGCTTTGCCTTTGCCTATTCGCATCTGCTCAGAGGGTGTACATTACCAAAAAAAGATCGCACTCACCAAGATAATCCAATATAAGTAAACACAGGGTCTCTTTCCGTTGGAACTGAGATTGTTGGGGTAGACCCAGGTCTTCCATGGGTCCAACAAAAGAGTTGAGCTGCCATTCGTGGAGGTCCGAATGCAATTTCAGAGTAAGCGCAGCCTCGACATAGTTCTGGGATTGGAGATGCATCTATCACAAGGTCATGAGTATACACCTAGGGGCCCAGCCGTACAACGACTTACGTTTACGAGCTGATGGACATATTTGATGTAGATTTCGTCCCGACCAATTCGTCTGATGAAATTCATAAGGCGCAGCTGCCAGCGGGTACGAACACATGTCAGACACATAAGAAGAATGCAAATAGGGTCCTTACAGTGGCAATCACTCGGTCATCGGCATATTCCTCACCCTCCGGCAAGGCACGAAGGCTTAGTAGCAGTTCGAGGAAAAGGTCTACGGAATCCAAAAAGTTGGAGACGCGTTCTCGAAGGCGCTCGTCGACGTCGGAGGTGTCGAAAAGGTGTCGAAGCTGACCTATGAAGAACGCCCGTGATATGTCATCACCTTTGCTGTCTGACATAAAAAGAGAATCGAGTCGTGTGACGAGCTCGTTCTCGATCTCATCAAAATGTTCTGACTGATGATATTCAGAAACAATCATGCTGTAGAGTATTTGAACAGCATTGCTCCGTAGTTCGTCGTGATGGCTCAAACAGAGGTTGACGACATGGCCCACCAGCGAGTGGAGATAGACTTGATAGCCCTGCGCCACGGTGAGTAATTCGCAGACGTTCGAAAATGATATTTACCCCATATCTTGTCGGTGCTTCGCCACTGGTCTCTGCCCAACCAAGCGCTTGCCAAAGAGACAACATGATCGATGCACCATCACCACGAATGTCCCCAGCTAGCCGCCAAACGGCCCTTCGTTTCTATTCACAAACATGAGCATGAGCCAACGTAACGCATCCTAGAAGGGCAGCGTTGTTACCTGAGGGCTGAAATCCTCAATTGCGAGTTGTCCGGAAGAAAGAAGCTTGAGGAGCATGTCAAATCCCTCTCGCCACAAATTTGAATCAAACCGGGACTCCGATTCTGGTGGTGGCACAAATTCTTTTTCAAGAATAGTGGCCACCGGATCCATCATCTTTATCAAGATTTTATGGGCGAGAACATTGACGTTGAGCCAAGTCTTTGGGAAAGCATCATTCTCGAGGATAGATGTAGAAACCTTGAAGAACTGAGATAAGAGGGCAGTGAAACGATCTCGGCCTTCAATGTCAAGGCTCGACTGCAGGAAATCAAGAATGTGTTTAGTCGGCGAAGCAAGAACCAGAACCAGAAGAACAATTGCACTCTCCCCAAGACCTGGATAGAATAGAACATCGCCATCACGGGATAGGGGGATGTTGTTTGGGCCGCGGGGTGCGTCTGGCAAGAGTGCAACCAAAGAGAAGGGGTATGACTCGGGGAAGGTAACTGGGATCGAAGCTTTTGACGTGATTTGAGATCGTGTGCGTTCCATTGCCTTCCGGGAAGCGGGATGTTGGAACTCTCGATAGGACTCTAGCAGCCTGGATTTCTCACTCAGGAAACGGAAGGTGTAGAACTGCTGGAACAAACCTTGGGAACAAAGATAAGAGATACTCAATATTAGCCTGTTCGTCAACATATGCGCGACGGGTGGACATGATTTCGGGCGAGACTAGGTTTTGTTGAATTTTGTCCAGCATCACCGCGACGATCGACACACAAAGCCGGATACTTTCCAGCCATGCTATTCGTGCAGTATCCCGGGCGGCCTCGGTGTCAGTTGATTGTGTATGGCTATATTCATCATAGCGACCAAAGTGGGGTTTGATCCAAATAACCACTGCCTCCACCAAAAGAGAGCGCGATTGCGCATTGTCAAACAGGAAGCCGTTGACAATCTGAAGATACATAATCAGCTTCCAAATTACGATCTTGCCCTTGGCTACTGTGACAGCGTTGGCAAATGTCGTAGCAATATTGACGAGGTCAACGGTGGAGTAAATTTTTGCTAGCTCCGGGAGGATGGATGTAAAATGTTGGAGGGCAATGGTTTGGGTCCCAATAATGGAGGGAGGGGATGAGGTCGACATCATTCGGGTGACTTCGGCCAGGTGCGAGCGCAATTCTTTCTTGAATGATGTATCGAGATGCTCAGCCGTTGCACCACCACCCATGCCAAGTTCTTTTGCCTTTTGAAGTTCCCTCGAACGGGCAATAAATTTGAAGACATAATGCCAAACTTTGAGGGCGGCGCGAAGGGGAGAGGCAGACTCGTTGGAGGTTGGGTTAGATATCAGGAGATTCATGGAGTGAATCATATGCGAGGAAGCTGCCGCGCAATTGAAATGTTCTTCGATGTAAACATCTAACACAGGCTGGAAGTTGCTGAACCGTCGATCCTGGACAATGCCTAGTACAGTAACAAGAGCATTGAAGACCAGGTGGTCCATATCTCCTGAGTGGTTATTAACAGATACGAGGATCCCAAAGAGGGAATCAAAGATATCGCGCAGGAACTTGACAATCTCTCCCTCACCCACAAAGGTGAATTTAGTGAGAACGGCAGAAAGTAATTCTGTATCGCCGATCTTTTCCCAGTTCAACAAGTTTAAGAGGACTGCGTTCTGTGTGAACCTTGTCGAACAAAGCGACGATCGAATTGTTAAAGTGTCTCTGATGGGTGGGGCCAATCGCTGCATCTCGGGATGTACAACAATCTGGTCTGGTCGTTGGCCAGCAACAAGCCAGAAAGGGGCAGCCAAGTAGAGATCTGGATTGATTTGGGAAAGCTTTTCGGCACGGTAGATGACCAGAGTATGACTCCCATCCTCCACAAATGCACGCTTGTCGGGAAAGAGCGGCTGGAAGGCGAAGGCAAATGGCCGGTCAAGTACTTCTGGCCCAGATCGATTATTGGGACGCCCTGCGCGATTTCGGAATGTGAAGAAAAGGTGCCACTGCGGGACACCTTCGGGAGGTAGTTGGACTTTAATGAGTTCACCAAATGTGGGTTCGTTGCAACGCTGAAAAACCATGGAATGGAATTGGGTCATGAATGGTTCTCCGCTACCTTGGGAAATCACTTTCTCAACCGTTCGTCCATCGTTGTCTTTGACCTCGACTGTTACTTGGACGTTGTTCGCAATGGGTCCCATTTGGCCGCGAGCGAAATTGGCGACACTGAGTCGGCCCGAATTGTTGTGTGAGGCGGCAAAATCACCACTCCATAATTTAATATACAGTTCATTCCGGACGTCTCCGGGGAAGACCACATCAGGGAAGCCTAGTCGGAGAGTGTGGGGTGTGTCATGCAAAAGCGACGTATTCTCCCGGACAATCGTATCAGCATTGCCACGGAAGATTTTAACTGATACGGCAAGCATTTCCGCCCTATTGAACGGAGGAGTGAGACCTGGCCCTGCTGAAACACAAAAAGTGTTCACCTTGGTGATTTCTCGAACTCCTTTGTATTGTTGCTGATAATGTTTTGGTGAATCATGGAGAAAGACGCCTCATTGGTGGGAATGAAGATCGGCATGGTATATTCCCGGGTTGGCGTCACATCTAATTGACCAGATGCCATCTTACTCAACTGTGTCAACTCCAAAATCGCACACCCGAAGGGACGTCTAAATTGTGCGGGTGAATCGTTGATGGGGGCCCCACGTTGCCCAGCGGGTTCACCTGTTGGCACGCTGCCCGTTTCGACCCGAACCGAACCCTCTGATCCTCTTCTTGCGAGTTCTGGCACCCCAGAGCTCATGCTATTCCCAATTTTGAGCGCACCATTCCGTACAATGCGACAGACAAGATATATAGGATCTTGTACATCAGAGAGCGCCAAATCTGTGAAGAGCGTTCTGATAGGACTGCGTGGATCGCGAGCAAGTACACCATTGTGATTCAAAACAGCGCAAAACTCCTCGGTCACAAACTGAGTCCCCTGTTTTTTGTAAAGTGAGAAAAACAGCTCGGCGGTCTCCCCAGGCGAACATGGAGAAGCAACAAAGGCTCTCAGATCGAGGAAGACGTGATAGAATTTCGCGCTTGTCTTGAGTGATTGGGTAGGTCCGAGGGAGCGAATGCGACTTTTTGGTTCGGCGAAATAGCAATCAGGGAATGCAGAGTGTGCGGGGGTGGGTGATGGGCCTGTGTACTCAGAATATGGTCTACCGTCGTCGAGTGCATTCAGATAGGCCAGGGAAGTTTGCATCGCGTACATACGAATTGCGCTGACCCAGGTCCTGCTGTCAATTTCGCCTTCGATGTCCACAGTGACCAGCCCACCGCCTGTAGGATGGCGGACGATGACATCAAGCCCTTGAACAATATTTCCTCGCACAAGTCGCGTGACACAATCTCGTCTCATGTTAACTGTCTCCTCGGCGCTCAGCGTCTGTGCGAGGAGCTGTCGACGACCAAGATGCAAGGCTTCAATATGTTCCCGTACAACGTGGAAAAGCTTGTAATCGCGGCGCGCGAGATACTGAAACATAAGCATATGCCATTCCCGCAAGGCGGAAGCAATCTCATCTATTATCGGCTGTTGTACCCCGGATGCGGTATCATCCCCGGATTTTAATGAGGGTCTGGGGGGGAGTGGCTTCATTATCTGAGAGTCAGCTGGAGATGAGGAACGCAGGCTGGTTGAGTAAACGGGCAACCCTGCTCGAGAAGAATTGGCCTGGTCTGGCGGAGGTCCAAGCCGAAATGACTTGCGAGCCATATAAGGATCTATCTCATCGTCCTCTTCTTCTCTGAGTGTACCCATGCCGATACTCGATTTGTCCCTGTTCCAGTGAGCGTACGTGTCCCCGGACGCGCTACTGCCATGACCATTAACGCTTCCATTGATACTCCCATCCGCGCTACCGAGACCCATTAAACGACCCTCGGCATCAGATAGCTGGTCGCGAACAAAGATGTGCGACGCAGGGAAGATGCCAATAAAGACCTGCTGGGGTTCCTCGATTTTTGCTAATTTCGCCCCGGATGACGAAGGGTCAGCAGAGGTCGACCATGTTACGGGCGGTCTGCGAGTGGTACACACGACGTAGCTGGAGGAAATATGGATAATTGATACAGGAGGCCACTGTGAATCAGGACGTACCCTCTATACCACTCCCCCTCAACCTCTTTACCCCTTGGTGTATATCGTTCGAATGCGTATACCTCGTCACCGACCTCTAGGGAAACAACATCCCTGAGAACGGAGTGGTCATCAGTTGAGGCTTCTGTAACGGTCGAGAGACGGTTCCGAGTGGAGATTCGAGTGTCGCGGCGAGAGGGAGCCAAAGGATGAACGGCGTAACCATACACGATGAAGGGCAACGGCTCCCACATGGAGCTGGATGTTGAGTAACGAGTTTTGGTGTTGATAAAGATAACAATTATGAGCAAGTAAGTAATAAGAAGACTTCAAAGATAAGTGAGCGCTCAACCAATTCCAATATAAAGCTTACAATGAAGTCGGTGATGTGAAACTATCAACTTTTTTTCTGCCCAAGCAAATCACAAACAGCCCGAGATGAGATTCAACATTCAACTGTCCCCCTCACGACAACCTCGACATTGACATCAACTGATCTTCCTTCACGAATAAATACACTCGTCCCAGATTTGATTGCTGTAATAATCATGACCTCTCTTGCAGAACACATAGATCGCTTAGCCCACCACACACAAGTGATACAGGAAACTGCCTATCATATTAAACGAGACTATGCCGGTGGTCCACGTCCTTTTACACGCGCCGTACTGGAAACCCACCTAGGTGATCTTATTCGTGATATTGATCCATCCGAACTCGGTTTGTTTGACCTAATAACCCCCGCTACGAATCGACCGCAGGAGCACGACCCGCGCAACGCGCCACATCCAGACATTGCGCGTGTGGAATTCCCCGGTGCGACGCCCCTCCGTAAACCATCTTCCCGGCGTGAGGATACCCACAAAGCGCTAGAGTTAGAGCCAGAGGTCTATGCAAAGGCAGCGCTCAAGTATATAGATCGCTAGTGTGTTTCCATCCCACAATAATCCCTCCTGCGCTCAATCGGAATAGTGAATTTATCAGACCAATGCCACGGGCATATTCACAGGCTGCTCTAATTACAGAGCAACTTGAGACTACCAGGAATAACCTTCAGGATCTCAGCGAGACTCTCAAGCAAGTTCGTCTTGTATCCACATACTCATCTTCACCCATACGACGATCACTGTAGACACAAGCTGCAGAGGCTCCTGATCTCAAGTCTTTGGCGGATACCGAAGAGCAGCGTGTCAAGGAATTGCAAGATACATTAAAGGCGCTGAAGAAACGGGTATGTTCTTCTGTCAGAAGTCTGCGCGTTCCAACCTTTGACCCGGCTGCGCCAGAAACAGGCAACTTCAGAGCAACAACAACAGCCTACGCGCGGGAGGCGAGCACAGGTAGTTGTGACGCCAGAGCCTATGGCACAGAGCGTAGCCCCATCCCCCCAAGAAGACATGTTTTGGAATACGCCCGCAGCAGCTGGGCGCACCCTCCGCTTCACTGACAACTTGATGGACGAAGAATTCGAGGCTGGGAACATGACAATAACGACCCCCCACGCCCCAATTCCCGCCAGAGTAGCACCGCGGGATGTGATGGATCAAGCACTTGCTCCACTGCCTCCAGACCTTTCCGCACGTACTGGTTTGCCCACAGAAGACGTTCCTGCGAACCCGTTCCCAACCCCAATCTCTGAGTCTATCCCCCCAGATCCAGCACAATCGCCAATGGTCGCTTCAGAACCCCCGCCCCTTCAGGACTCCCTGGATGCAAAACGTCCCAAGATTAAAATAACTTCTGAGGTTGAGAAAATAGTGGCGCGTTCTCATAATTTCTGCCAATCACTCCGGGGTTGAGTCTGTTACAGGTGAAAATATGGAATGCCGCTGGCGATATCATCATGCCCGGTCATACTTTCGATGGCACCGCGGGTCACAAACCCCCTCGGGCCAAGCAAACGATGTGCGTTGGCTTAATCCTAATTTCAGTTCTCTGCGGGTATTAACTTGCGGCACTTGCAGAGCACATCTCCAAACCATATCTCAAGCTGTACCGTCTCCAGATTCGCCTTCGGCATCATCTGTGTCATCCGCCGTGGGTTCAGGGCTCACCCAGCCCAGCTCACAGCAGATTTTGACTGCCCACCTCCTGATCTCCTTGCTGTCTTCCCCGTCCCAATTTTCCATGCCCCTCTCTAAAGCCAAGGAACTCTTGGCTGAGAAGGCAGGCTCGGGACCCGCTGGTGCAGGGCAGAGCTCCACTCGTATTTTATACAGCTGCGTTGCGAAGAGGCTTATACGGATAGAGAGAGGGGGCGGCGAGCAGGTTGTCAAGTTCGACGTTTAGGTCTATGGATCGTGATGAAAAACTTGAGAAGTTAGTTTAGAAATACCCTCGGAGGGTAAGTATCGCTCAGAATGCAAGAAGACGGGAGGCCAATCTTGATCGACGGCCTGAGTAAGACAAATAACAGACCTCACAAGCAAGACTACCAATGCCTATGATAGGTGTATGACGGACACTTGGGGATGTGGGAGTAAAACATATATTGAGCAGCATGGGACGGTCCCAGGGGAATCACATAAATAGATGAAAAATAGAGTTGAGCAATCATCAACGCCTCTATTTTGATATCCCGACACACACGTTCAACCACCCGTCAGGCCCTGCCATACAAGCACCGAGCCAAGCCATCTCGGAATCTGGTGGCGCTAGCACACCTTGGATGAGTGCGTGCGCCAGTTCAGG
Source organism: Collybia sp. MG36 (assembly GCA_003313185.1). Lineage (NCBI taxonomy): Eukaryota > Fungi > Basidiomycota > Agaricomycetes > Agaricales > Clitocybaceae > Collybia > Collybia sp. MG36. The sequence continues at coordinate 81,815 of QGOG01001947.1, forward strand.
CACATCGGGAGCGTGGGGTTTGGGATTTGTTCGAGAGGGAGGTGGTGTTGGAGGCCGAGGAGGGAATAGGAGGGGTATGTGATTTGAAAGGTAATGCGATAGGGTATATGGAGAGCCTGATGTTCGATTAGCATGATATTTGTCGGTGTGCAAGCAAAAACCAACCATCGTCTTCAAGCGGGGGTACCAAATCTTGCAACACGGGTCCATCTGGTAGATAGACTCTCACTGGGACGCTTCGTACGTTGAATGCACCATCACGATCGGAGGGCCCTCCTGGATCCGCTGATGGAGGCCGGCCGTGCATTGATGCCGACGATGGGGGCGGTCCGGGTGATTGGGAGCGCATAGGTGATGTTGTTGGTGTTACCTTGGAAGCTACTCTCCAGTAATCATCAAAATTGTCTAGCAAAAAACCTTGAGTGATATTTAAGAAAAGGGGGCGCTACACCTACGCTCTTTGATGCCTTCCCATATGCCATCTTGGTCCGCTTTCCGAAGGCCAGTCATACGTTTGGTGTTCCCCCAGCGTATGAAGTCGGCCTCCTTTAATTGACCCATGAAAGCTTGCTTACAGGCCTCCGCACTTGGTGAGAGTAGCAGCTTCTCTGTTGGGGGTGATGCCAGATGTAAGACTAAACGCATTGGGGTAGCTAGAAGTGTCGCTATTGAAGAGGCTTTGACGGAGGCTGAGATTGCATGGTTGTCATATATCAACCCTATTGGCCAGTGCCTGTCTGGATCTCAGTCATCTTACTCTTAAAATGCATGATATGCATTGCGAGGGAAACTAACGATGTCAACTCACCACTTGAGCAAGGTCCCTTCCTCACTCTCGAACCACCAATCCTCCTCCTTGAGAGCCTTGGCTACTGTCTCATCGAAAACAACATCCATCAAGAACCGGCGGATCTCTGGCATCAGCAAAGGGAGGTAGCTGACACGGGGTGCTTGGATGAAATAACATTCCAATCCACGATCTGAATTGGCGGGGAGTTCCTTGGGGTCTACACGAATTTCGAGGGGGACGGTCCCTTCCCAGGTCAAGCGTCGAAAGAGAGTTGTGTGATAATCAGTGGTACGATCCTTTCCAGTATATCCTGCCATTGCTGGGGAGTCACGATGGCGAGTTGTTCCATAGGTAGACATCGTCAAATCATCCAGAGCCTTCAATTGCAACTTTGAAGCCTGAAACTTGGTCTGAGCGACACATGAGAAGGTGATAGACAACATACGCAAACATGACTACCTTGCTTCGGAACTCCGGATCGGTTTACCCTTGATTTATCCCCTTCAGATTTTGGCCCATGATGCCATCCTATTCTCTAGGCTACTGCCATCCCGAGCTATGGTGCATCTACTGGACTCAATTCATTACAGACGAAAAAATATATTCGGTTGCCACTCATTGAAGGCATTCCGTGAGCAAACTTTTCACCCCAACATAGTACTACAGCACACCCACGATATTCAGCCTGAGCTTCGAATTCGGCAACGTGATCCTTGAATAGTCCAGCAACCATTTACCCCGCTCCCCAGTGAACTTGATCTTCCGCACTAGTCAATATGACCACCCAGCTCCCAACTGCTCAGCTCCTCTGGAAGCCCATCGCTCCTGCCTGGACCAATATTGAGGTCTTCAGACGGGCAATCAATAGGACGCATGCAGAGTTGAACCTTCGTGTGTGATGTCCCTATAACTCTTACTAGTTCCTTATCGGTTGGTCCAGATAACTTCCATGATTTATATAGGTATTCAATAACCAATTACGACTTCTGGATGGATCTGTGGAAGTATTTGAACGTTATTTACTCAATGCCACCTGATTCGGTTAGGCTTGCTATCCTCCGCGCCGATCATCTCAGTAGTCTCACTTAATCCAAAGATTATCAGTAATGTATCAGATGAACACCCCCAATGGTTTCCTGGGGCTAGGCTCAATTACGCTGAGAATATTCTCCGGCGTGATGGGGATAAAATAGCATGCACGGAGCTCAACGAAGCTGGAGTCACAAGAGATTATAGTTACCACGAGTTGAAGAGGATGGTCACAGTCATAGCTGCATCACTTTCTGTTCATGGCCTCGTTGCTGGTGATCGGGTGGCAGGTGCGCAGAGTCGTTCTAGGCATCCCATTCCCTCCTTATAATTGCCCAAGGGGTCATGATCAACTCTATTACGCCAATTGTGGTGGCTCTTGCCGCAGCTAGTATTGGCGCTATATTTACATGCACCTCGCCCGATATGGGAGTCAAGGTGAGTAAAGGACATCTCATGCTCTTCCTCAGGTATTTCATTCCATTTATCAGGGCATTTTGGATCGGTATCGACAGCTGAGACCCAAATTTATTTTTTTGGATACGGAAGCTGTTTATGCGGGAAAACACAATAATCTCTCTGCAAAAGTAATCGAGATTGTGCAGGATTTAAAGCTACATGGGCTTCATCTTGCCGTCCTCTTACCGAGCGCCCAGGAGCGCTCCCCACAGATAGAAAAGAGGTTTGCCCTTCGCTTCTATCCTTCACAAATTTCACATCCATTGGTCAGTATGTTGCTGCATGATTTCTTGGCTACGGGAGATGGCCGGCCTCTCAAGTATATTCAGCTCCCGTTCAATCACCCACTCTACATCTTATTTTCAAGTGGTAATCCTCTTTTGAATTTTTCATCCGAGTCGAACCACATCTCATGAGTTCCAAGGGACAACTGGGAAACCCAAATGTATTATCCATTCAGCAGGGGCAAGCCATCTGTTTTTTGCGTGTTAGCTCGTCGCTTATAGGCTCTACTAGGGTATTCTCCTCCAAACCATGAAAGATATTGGATTTTCTTTCGGTGTTGGGGAACACGATACTCTTCTGCAATACACAACTGTGAGCATCTGGGCCCTGATGCCAGGGTGTTGATGATTCAGGGAACGTATCATCAATATAGACGGGGTGGATGATGTGGAATTTAATGGTCGCGGGACTTCCCTTGGGTGGTCGGGTCATTCTTTACGATGGATCGCCGATGCATCCCAATATTTCCACATTTCTCCGCCGTGTTGATGAACAGGGGCAAGTATTCCCTTTCCACATGTCTGTCAACGTATCCCTGACACCTTTGACAAAGGGTATCTGTTCTAGGAATAAGTCCTCGATTCTTAGAGGAAATGCACGGCCAAAACATCAAGCCATGTGAGGCCAGCCCTCTTTTCTTCTCTTCATGCGCGCCAGATTCACCACTTTGCAAAGCTACCATTGGATCCTTCCAAGCGTTGCGGTCAATTGCCGCTGGCGGTACTATCCTGACGGCTCCACTACATTGTTGGGCTCACGAAGCATTTGGGAAGCATGTACGTCTGTTGACAGCAATGGGCGGAACAGACATCTGCTCAGCCTGTAAGTCCCCCACGTTCCACTTTTGTATAATTCCAACCCTATCCATTATTCAGTCGCATCGAATGTCATGAGCCAACCTATCTATGCTGGAGGTAATATTGTATGATTTGTTCGAGTTCAATTCCCGCATGCTTAACTTGAATAGAGATATCATGCAAGGTTGTCGGAATGCGTCTTGAAGTTTTTGACGCCGCCGGTAACAATATTGAGGGCTCGGGGGAAGCTGGAGAGATGGTGTGCACCCGACCACATCCGTCCGTCCCTCTGGGTTTTTGGGGTGACGAGGATGGCCAAAAGTTTCGCGAGGCGTATTTTTCCACCTACCCAGGTAACGATGCTGAGAGACGGAATTCGGCCTGATATTGATGTGATTGTAGGGGTATGGCGCCAGGGTGATTTCATGATGGTCAATCCGAAAACAAAGGGCGTAATAATCTTGGGTCGAAGGTTAGATTCATTAGCTTGGTATTTCTGTCTTTTCTAACAGCACCAGCGATGGGGTCTTGAACCCGAGTGGGATTCGATTCGGGTCTGGAGAGATATACTCCATCCTTGACGGATTTTCATCTCTCATCGAGGACTCAATTTGTGTGGGACAACGGCGGCCCCAAGATCTCGATGAACGAGTCCTCCTGTTTTTGAAGATGCGCCCAGGGAGACAACTTTCAGCACAGTTAGTGCAAGAAATCAAGACGGCTATCCGGAATGGGCTGAGCTCCCGACACATCCCTTCATTGATCACAGAAGTAAACAATATACCGGTGCGTTATATCCTGTTTCTGTAGGGGTTGGAGTTTGACACTATTCTGTAGTACACAGTCAACGGGAAGAAAATCGAGATTTCTGTAAAACATATCGTCTCCGGGAAGGAAATTCAAACAAACGGTGCTGTTGCAAACCCTGAATCTCTCAACGAGTACCGCAAGTATTTCGACCTAGAACACTGTATCCAAGGGACAAAACCCAAGCTGTGATTGCCCTCCCTTGCAGGTTTAATGGATGTTAGTTAGCATGTATAGCTTATAGGAATAGTTTATGAAATAGGAATGGAATCTCCTGACATGGATGTCCTATGTCGCCCTCAGGCCTCAAGCTCAAGCTCAAGCTCAGGGTTGGATCAATAAACGTGACTGGCACGACGCGTTATTTGACCTGACACGCGTTGAGTTTGTTTATTTGTACGCCACCTGGGTTTGGCGCTCACACCTCGCGTCTTGAACTTGTTTGTCGACCTCCACGTCGAACATCTCCATCACTCTAGGAACCAGTGAGCAAGTCTCAATCAAGACGGCTTGCTGGTCTTCGCCTTCTTGTTATATTCTACATTCATACTCTTCTACATCTTCTCTTGGAAATCCTCTCATGGCCACCCTCAACCGCCGCCCGCTTGCGAATCGCCCTTTACCCCTCCAAATGCCTTCCATTTTCTCGCCCGGAAAGCCCCCACGCTCCACATCTAGCTCAAAGCGACCTCGTTCTCCCGATCCACAAGGCGATTCATCAATTCTGCCCTCAAATGTCAAGAGGCCACGTGCAACTGCTCCCCAGCCCACAGTAGGGCCGGCAAGAGACTTGGGCAGGGAACGGAAGATCAACGCTGTACAGAGAGAGCAACAGAAAGCAGAGTTCAAGGAAAAATACAGCCGGGCGTTTCCCAGTTGGACATTCCATTTCGATTTGGACCATATTGAACCAGATCGCGGCACTGTAAAAGCATTTGAGGCCAAAATTCAACAGCTGGGCGGGGTATGATGCTTTTGCTCACATTAGACATCATGAGCGGCGTATCTCATGTTATACTTTAGGGCATTGAAGATTTCTTTTCGAATGAGATCACACATCTTATCACCAACCAGAGCGTCCCTGCTACGTCTGGAGGGGATCCGACGGCAGAGAAGGAAAATTTGCATATATACAAGGTTCCCAACGGCCGGAGTGCGACAAATCTCAAGAGCCCAATCAGACTCCGTGGCCGGTAAGTTGATCCTCTGAACCAAAATTCAGGCCTAGCTGACTCGACCGAAAGCCCGGAAGACACTACTCATGCCCCCGGTTTTGATCTTGTCACGAAGGCATTAGCCTTCAATATTAAGATATGGACCACGGCCAAACTTGACAGTGTTTTGACCCGCTGCTTGGAGCCTTCAATATCCGCCACAAATAGCAGGTCAACTACGATCGTCAATAACCCACCTACCACCAGTCTTCAACGTTCTCTCTCTCTTCTCTTACAATCGGAACGGATTCACGGGACAAGTGAACGCGATCCGACCCAGAAGCGGCATGACTATAGATACTTCACACGCGGGAGCCGTTTTGTTCTTGTAGAGGACATCCGACAGGAATTGGCGACCGTCGCTGCATTTGAATACCCTCTTTCTAAAACACGCGACTCTAATGCCAAACCCCTTTGGCCTGTGCTTCACTGCCATCCATGCTCACGCGGACCGTTCATTCCTTATGATGATCGAGAAAAAAGGCGGTGGGAAAAAACGCAGCAGCAAGACCGGGAACATGAACATGAGCGTGAAAGAGAGAGGGACAAAATAATGCGCGCACATGTGATCAAGAAGAGGGCCGATGCTCAATTACACGCTCAAAGGGCTGGTGACTTGCGGAGATCGGTCTCCATGAGCAATCTTCAACGGCGCGCTACTCTTCCGGCCACATTGCCCGGCGTATACATCGACTTCGATGCAGATCCAGATTCAGCAGTGCCATCTGGATATCTCGCATCAGGTGCGGGTGGATATATGGCAGCCTCTGGGAATAGCGTCGGGATAACTTCCACAACTGGGACGACATCTACTGGCGTCTATAACCTCAGAAATGTCCAACTTCCATCCGCACTCAGCGGACGGATAAAACAGCAGGTGGTCACATCCCGCAAATCCGTAACTACCGCAGCAGATAAGGGGTTAAAGCCTGAGATTATGGGCCCTCCGTCTGGTATTCCGGAACGAAAACCTCTATTGCGCAAGAGCCGGAGCACAAATACTTTGAAATTGCCTAAGCGGGAGGAAGGAACCAAGCCTGGATACTGTGAAAGTTGTCGGGCTAAGTTTGAGGATTTCAAGGCGGTATGTACAGCTTCTTATCCTCGTTTTCTGGATCTCATTCTACGTCAACAGCATATCGCCAGCCGCAGGCACCGAAAATATGCTGAGGATGACGCCCATTTTCTGCAGCTTGATTGTGTCCTTGCGCGCGTTCAACGACGCACGCGCCAAGACGCAGACGATGAGCAAAACCGAAGGGGGATGCGGCGCCAAGAATATTGTAAGCACAGATCAACTAGATGCCTTTCAAGTCCAATATCCGAAGGCCTAGTTTGTCCGGAATCCACCCATTATGGGAGCACGGAGATGGAAATATAGCCTCCATCATACCATTTGTCTCACTACGAACCCATTGTAACATATTTTCATGCCGCGCATCGATGCTTGGATTCAAGATATGTATTTATAAGCCACTGTCGACAGGAACCAGATATTGACTAAAATGTTCATTCGATGGTGACAGTTAGGATGGTGACAATTCCATCAATGGCGATGTCATGATTTATCCTATTGCTGTTGTCAGTAGGTTGTGGGTATACAGTGTAAGCTTTACCCTGCAGCGCCTGTCGGAAGCAGACCAGTAGCATTCCTCCCCACAGTTGTGTAGGAAATTCCGTTGAAGCTTGTGCTCCCCAATGCGTTGGCAACAAGCAGGTCGCGGCCTATTCAAGGCTAATCAATAATATTCGATATATACATGTATGGCCTACTTACCGATGTTATACCCATCGGGTACAATAGTGTGATTTTCGCTCAAATCCTGATAAACACATGAATGATGGAAGAACTCGACAATTCAATTGTCGCACCTCCTCCTTAGAGACCCTACAAGTGTAGATACTTATAAGAGAATGGATTGATTAGCTGTATAAACTGCTTACGCAAGGAAAAGTGCACCACTATTCGCAGTTGGGCCGTTCTGGCGGTAAACGCTGGCAAAAGTGAAATAATGAGCTTCATGTAACGGCCAGCACTGGTTGGGAATACCGGAAGTGGTTTCCGCCAACTACGCTTTCGAGACAGGTTCCAGCGACAGCGTCCCCAAAATCCTGCCGTAACTCCACCTGCCATGAAGGAGTGATGAATGTGTTGAACGTGCAAACAGCCAGCAGCCTTACCGTTTGATTCACGAAGCCATGGCCATCACCAAGGTTAGCGGATTGGGGTCCACCGAGGTGTAATCCAAGACACTCAGATGAGCTGAGATTTTTGTTGGAGATTATTTCATGGAGGAATGGATAACCCACAAGCCGATCGCTCTCGCAAAATTGAGAATGCCGGAATCTGTGAGGACGGCTGGAGAACTCAACCCCGAGATGATGACCTGGGCCAGGGAATTCCCAAATCTTGATTCATTTGATGAGAAGCAGCCTTGAACGTACATTCATGGGTTCGCCCAACCCGTTTCCAGCTAGGTGGAAATATTAACCAATCGCTTTCTGGGGGAGGCCACAGCGGCCTGAATACGAACCATCGTCAAGCATCGATCCACCGCCGGGAGCAGGGTTGAAGAAATCAGCAGCACGTTTCTGCACGCTCAGAGCTGTTGCAACATGGGTGAGGCAGAGAAGGAGAATAAAACTGTACATGGTGCTGGGGCAAATGGTAGATGGGGGCGCAGAATGAGCGTTTGAATCGTCGGAAGGAGTCGCTTTTATTCCCAAGCTGCAGATCTTCCCATCCCTTTGGATAAGTAGCTCTGGCTGCTTCGGGTCTTCTTTTGAGACGATGGGGAATCGGTGCACCATACTAAACTCACCGAGACCATGGAAGGTCGACAAGAATATTAATGCCGTCGGCATATATATAAATTTGGGAATGTGGGATGGATATTCCGCCATATTGGCCCGCCATTTGCCCATAGTGGTGGCATAATACTATGGGAGAACTCACTCGGGAATGAATTCTTACCGGCATAGATCGCGGCGGGAAGTTGAGGTTGGGAATGTCAATCACTAGGCATGTGCAACCTGCCAGTGCCCACCCAAGCACACGTGGGATAATTCACAGACACTCGAAGAGAATATGTTATAACCCGCGCAGAAGCTGAAAGACCAGGAAACCCGAGCTGAATTCGATCAAAAGCTTTCTGGGATTGGAATTGCATCAACATTCTTTGGCCGGGGACACTCAGACTCTAACCGTTGATGAAAGTCTCATCGAGATTCAAAAGGCCAACGTCTGCGATGGGGGGAAGTATACGAGTTGCGGCCAGTTGGGTAGGGTTATCATGGTGGAGCAACCTTGCGTGACAGAAGGCCAAGTCGTCACGGACCCTCAAGATAGCATCTTCATGGGTGGGCAACGTCTGATGCAGATGGACGATTGTCGATACAAATACAAATTGCACCAGTAGCAAGTACTGGAATCCGACCTTGATACCATACTTAACTATTAGTTTGGAGGAATCACTGAAACTAGCAATTCCAGATCGCAAATCAAAATATCCAAATGTTCTGGGTCACGTCACGCTCAAGTAAGAACAATGTTCAGACCTGGGTTCATCCTTGTGTTTCTTTTCAAATCTTGGCCCCAGAACCTTTCCGACCAGCCACGAGGGAATCCTATAAGGTTTTTTTCTTTTTTATTTATTATCGACCTCAGCCAAAGGAATCCCGCAGATCCCTCGGTTGTTCGAGGCCCAAACCTGCAACCTACGACCACAGGGACCAACGCCAGTTAGTCGCTTTGCATCGTTATTTTCTGTTGCCCATTCTTGGAATTTATTTAATTCAAGTTGGGACGCATCACCCATTTTTTCTTGCGGCACCTCTCATTTTTCATCTCGACTGAGAGAAGGCGATGCCTACATCACCTAATGACTCATCCCAAACGAACTGGTACCCCGCTTCTGTACCAGTCGCCCAACAAAATTCTGTTGGCGGGGAAGAACAACTCACTATAAAAATACCTAATCCCAAAGTATTTATGGCTCGGCAGTCGCAGTGGGTGGGTCGCAGAGGTAAGCCTAGGTGCGACAGTTGTCGACAGGATAATTTGAAGGTTAGTAAGACCGTTTCAAACACTCGGACCCCTCAATTATGTATACAGTGCGATCGCCAGCGCCCGGCGTGCAACCATTGCTCCTGGGGTTCTGGGAAGGAGTGTAAATATACACCTCTGCCCACCCCTGCACACAGAGGTATTCCAAGGTGTGACCGGTGCCGTCTCGAAAACCTCAAAGTCTGTCGCTCCCATACACAAAAAAATAATTAATGGTGATACTCGCAGTGCGATCGCAACCTCCCAATCTGTAATTTCTGTACAGGAGGAGTCGAGCCGTGCAATTACACACCAAAGAGGCGTCAAAAAACGTCGGCTGATGATGACAAGGTAGAGCAAGCTGAAGAAGATAGCGACGAGACGCAAGAGGTGCTCCAGGATCATACGGAGATTGCGGCTTATTACGACCGCAATATTCCTTCGTCGTCTAACCAGCATGGGAAATATCCCTCCCTTATCTCTTCAAAGATGGATGGTGGATCACTGAAAGAGCACCTTAGGCTTGGGACACAGATGGATATTCAGGAAATGGGCGGCAAAAACCTCCAGCAGCTCCCATCCTCTGCACAGGCACCCACGCATCGGGGCATCCCAAGGTGCGACCAGTGCCGCTCCAAAAATCTCAAGGTTCGCTACTTGAACAAAAATATTTTCAGCTATTAACGGTGAGGCTGGCAGTGCAACCGCAGCCTTCCGGCATGTAATAATTGTACCAGAGAAGGGAGATGCACCTATTCGCCCAGGGGGCGCTACAAGGCCCCCCCTACAAATGATCAGAATTTAGGGCAAGCGGAAGATGATAGCAATGAAGTGCGAGAGATACATAGCGGCGCGCAACCACATCGCACTGAAAATGCAGGATATTACAAGCAACACACCCTTTCTGCATCGCACAACTCACATGGAACGGACCACGCTTCTTTGCCGTTTACTTGGGAGGACGGCTACCAACCTGAGCGCCCTCGGTACGCGACGTCAACTCAACCGAAAACATATGACGTGCATGACACACTTCATAGTATGCCCTCGTTGCCGCCCATTGCGCCGAGGCCTCCCTCTGTCCCAGTGCATAATAGTGATTTAATCCGGGATGGATCAACTTCCCGGAGAGTATCTTCGATTCCATCAGCATATGTGGAACCCTGGTACAACCCGCACTTTGCACCTATTCCCGAGTATGTCGTTCGGAGTCTCCGAGTTATCAGTCGGGCGACGGTCCCCAGCCGGACCGAATTCGACGAGGCCTTGCTAATGTTTCAACAGAATGTGATGGTTGAGCTGCGTGAGACGATGTGCTTCACGCCGGCCGTATACGCCACAATGTCTGTGGCTCTCAAGAACTGGGGGTCTGAGTCATCGGAGATTTCTGACTATACCGTGAGATGGATTAATATCCACTGGGCCGGCTCTGGCTCCGCCAAATTTTACCTCATTCTTACTCCCCGCTTATCCGACCGTCCGATGGGCAGAAGTGAGATGGAAGACTTGCGCTCCGAATTCGTTGAATATTACGACAGGAAGTGGTTTTCGTGGACCAAAACATTCCCTGCTATCCTCCAGGATCTCTCCCCCGAGAATGAGGAGCACATGGTCCACTTTAATCGTGTCCCCGTTCAGCCGCAGATTTATGACCTTTTGACCTACGCCCACCGCGCCCACGGAGATGTGAGAGAAATCCTCGCTGAAATCAGGCACATAGGATATGTGAGCTTGATCCACCTTGGGTCCTAATTCGTAACCTAATGCTGCGGACAGGGCAATATCACCTGGCCTATGGCAGAAATTTATGTCAACATGTGCCCTATCTGCAGTTCGGGTTGAGGAGGATAGCTCGATAGATCTATTGTTATTTTCCTACACAACATGGCTAATATTTCAACAAAGACAAAGACGCGGTGGTACATCGCGAGTGCGCGAGGAAGCAAACATTGAAATCAAACAAAGAGGTAGATGGTGTCCATCGCCATGTGGCAACTAACTACTGGTGGAGCTCGAAGCTCGCGAATGCGAGGTCATATCCATTGAATTCGTAGTTGATTTTGTCGGTACGTTTATATGACCGGTAAGAAGTCTTGCTGTTACTTTCAACTCGGCAAGGGTGTGCGCGGGAAGAGGGCTCAGACAAAGCCATTCTGAACGCTTTCTGTGCTGCATCGACGGCTGCTTCGCCGTCATCCGCGTCGCCATCTCTGCTAGAGATGAATAAAGTAAGACTGAGGCGACCCGGCTGGAAGATCGAGACCACACGCTGGATGAGCGTCTGCAGGTCGGGAATGCTCGCAGTTGGAGACAATTTTGTGGACAGTGGGACGTTGCACTCGAAGCTGGCGTACGACCAACCCTCCTCGGGGGTTACATGGATTGTGTAATAGCCTTCACCGGAGCTCCTCAAGCCAGTGTAGACACCGTCCCCATTGCCATTGATGGCTGATGCATGGCCATTTATTTTTGTTGTCTCGCCCCACCTAATAACGGCATTCGAGGAATAGCCACAGGGGGTAAACGCATACGCATCGAGCGTTGTAAGATGGGGCGGGAAGATGTCTGTGATGCCCAAAGAATCCGATACCAGCTGGGCCTGGCAAGCTGGTGACTTTGGCCCGCCTTCGGGGGTGAAAAACGCGGTCCTCGCAGATGGGGAAAGATCGCTCATCAGGATTTCAATGGTATAATCAGGTGAGCCATCTTCTTCCGTGGCTCCAGTCAGCACTGGTTGGTGGACGGGGCTCACGGAAGGGGCAGTAATGTAAAGTAGCCAATGATCGCCATTGACCTTTCCAACGGTATAGGCGGCACCGTTGTCAAATATGTTGTCGAGGTATTCGACCTCCTGTTTCCAGTCGCGGTGTGGGCCAAGCTGACGCTCAGGGAACATGAACGACTTGCGTGAGTAGAAGCACCGATAGACAGAATGGAGGCTCGCTTGCTGAGAAGCGATTTCCAGGATGCGTGGGAGACCAAAGAGGTTTAAGGTCGTCCCACACGTCTTGAGGATGAGTCGGTGAGGAGATACGAAAAAAGAAGATTCACTATGGTAGATATGAGGACGGATTGAAAATAGACATGGAGTGAAAGGATTTACCTGAGTAAGTAAGCATCCATTTCTTCACCTTGAATGACACTGAGGACCTTGCACTGCACGATGCTGAGCATGTCCTCCCAGACGTTGCGGTGTACGTTTCGAAGACCAGAACGGCCATGATTGGAGATGTGCGCATCAGGAACATCTGCTGCTGAGGGAGCAAACCATATTTCTAACAATTTCTCTGGGCCCTCGAATGGGGCGGAAGCCTGTTGGTTGTCGTCGCCAATGTCTTGTGCCATTTACTTGTTGTTTTTGCAATTGTCGATGCTAAGGGGGAGGGGACAAAAACTGGCCGCTGAGGGCAGTCCTCGGATGCATGAAATGTGGGGGAAGCAAGTGTAAATGAAGTTGTGTGGATTGTTATGATATATTCCAATCCCAACTAACTAGTGATCACACATTCCTATCGATGTTCTCAAAAACTTTTTAACCCTGATCGATGAATTAGGTTTCACGGTACTTGCCGGTTTTGTCACGTGGTACAAGCCGCGCCGAACTTCATCGTCATCTTCAAGTCCAAGTGATCCAAGGTCTCTCGATAGAAAAAAAAAACATACACACAAACCTCCATCTTTCATGGTCCGAAGCTTTCTCCCTCGCTTTCCCCTTCTCAGATCTATTATCCCCCGGGTATCTGCTCCCATCTTACCAACAAGCCGCACTAGAATAACTACTTCCCCGCTCACACACACACCCCGCACTGCCTCGTCCCGCTTCTTTCACCATTTCCCTGGAAAACTCGAATCGCCACCATCACCACGCACCCCAACTCCCGACCCACGATATTCATTACCCCCCGATGCAACATTTTCCCAGCGTCTCAAGCACCTCATAAAGTCATATGGGTGGTATGCGCTGGGTGTCTATTTTGTGCTTTCTACCATCGATCTCGGCATTGCTTTTGCGGGAGTTAATCTCCTCGGTGCAGAATATATGTCTGGTGTGGCAAACGCGGTGAAAAATACGGTAACCAGTGTTCTACATTCGAAACCCCTTGAACCCGGTAAAGACGAGATGGAGAGCGTGAACTCTTCGAGTGCTTCAGGCCACGAGGGCATGTATGCCATGCTTGTTTTGGCTTACACCATACACAAAACACTCTTCCTGCCCGTCCGGGTTGGGCTAACGGCTGCACTTACGCCACGGCTGGTCGGATGGCTGAGTCGGAGAGGATGGGCTGGTGGTGCAGGCACCCGGCGGGCGGCGACAGAGATGAGGGAAAGAATGCAAGAGAGACGAAATAGAGGCAGTCGTGATTAGGATGGCCTTCTCGCTTGGATGGGCTGGCTTATAGCTTACAGTGCGTAACTGTACACCAATTTAATGACCATAGTTATATACATTTAAACCCGGCTCATATTTCATTCTTGTTCACGCCAGTGTCCGGTCTCAGGCGTTGCTGAGGGGCGTTTCGTCCTCTGTGTGTGGGTGATGCATCAGTGCTATGGTGGCTACAGGGTCGCGCGAGTGCATACTGTTCAATATCCCTGTTTTAACAAGCTCTTCTGCCTTTGGACGCTGTTGTAACGCATGATCTAGCTTGTCCTATTGCCCCAAGCCATTTAGATTGTGTGTGAATCGGTGATACCGATTACCTCCAACTGAGACCGGACAAGTCTCTCCTTTGCAGCAACGAGACCTGGGGCGATACCTTTGTCCTCTAAGCGGATCGAATCTGAGAGGCTGATGATGATCCACAAGCTGATCATCTCACACCTTTCAGGATATTGCGTTCAACGAGCTCGTGCTTGTCTGGGCGCTCGCTGATGCGCCTCTCGAGCTTCTGACGACCAGCTTCGTCGAGCGAGGCCTGACGAATGGGCTTGGGGGGTGTTGAAGTTTCTATCGCAATTTTTGTCAGACGCAGTGGAGTTGTCTCTCGGAATACCTACCCATCACGACGAAGAGTCAACGGGAACTCTGGTATGAAGGTCCGATCCATTTATATCTCAATGAACTGGGTCATATGCCAACACTGTCACGGGTTCAATCTCAGGAGAGACCATGCGGATGATATTATTGTGCTACAATTGCTTAAACACCCAACCAGAAATCGCCGTCTATTCCTTTAGTGTCCCGCTTCTCGCGCTCTTGCCTCTGTTGAACCTGACAGAGGCGCGTTTGACGTTCGGTTTTATACGCTTCGAGATTGTCATGGACATCTTGGATGTTACACTTGATGCGTGCGGTTTCGCAGGCGACATACTGGTCGAACGCGTCCAAAATATTGAGGATGGATATGATAGTAGTATGAGGTGGTGATGCAAGTGCGGGTGGGGGCTTGCCCAACGTGATATTCATGTTCAGCCGAGACGCCAAGCTTGGGATAAGAGAATCTGAAGTAGGCTGGGTGTTGGGCGGAATATATTCATTCCGAGATGAGCTAGAACGGGTGTGGAGATCCTCCAGAGTACATTTATTCAGGAGAGTGGATAAAAGGTCGTTGTCTGATCCTGCTGATGCAAGTGGTGAGGTGGCCAGGAGCGGGGAGTGGGATATAGTCAGTGCAAGATGGTGTGCGGACATTATATGCAAGTGGGAGCATGGGGCGGGTATATACAAGTTGGAAGATGTTTGAAAGGGGTGATTCCGATCGCAGACTGATCGGAGTGAGGGAAAATCACGAACCTGGAGACCATTGTCCAAGCATTTGTATGTGAAAGCCAAGCCGAATACAAAGAGTACTCTACATAGAGGCCTTGGAAGTTGGCAATGGCCCTGTCGAAGCTGAAGCTGAAGCTTGAAGCTTGTCAGTGAAGGCTTGAGAGGGGTGAGAATTTTGTTGGGCCATGTTAGGTTTGGAAGGTCGAGGACAATGACCGGAATACGCCAAACTTCGCTTCTTCCAACTATTGAAAACGGTCATGTCGTTGGCTAGAGCAGCTTTCCTGGCCCGTCCTCGGGCAGCACCCACACTTATTTCCCAGTATAGACCCGCATCAACCAGCAGCCACCACGAGGAGCACCATGAAGAGCATAACTCAACCCAATATCCGAAAGAAGGTCAGGCGGGTGGATGTCATGGAACACCGAACCAGTTTGATAATGGAGTATGCAGGTTTCAGCGGTCCCATTTGGCGGAACACCGTTCTATTGTCTCTGCTAGCCGTCGGGTGTTACAAATACGCCCCCGAGCCATCAGAGGATGTATACATTACCCGCTGGATTGCAATGTACAGCACACCTCGGGACCTCTGGCTTGACTTGAACGCGAAACACACCGCAATGCAGCAGGAGATCTCTGATACCACTATTTTATTGAACGATGCCAAGAAGCCCCGGGTGCACCGCTACCGCTACCCACAGTGAGTTTGGTGGCTCCCCAGAGCCTTGGTCGATATTGATCGTTGAATCATCGTTCTATAAAGATCATTTGAGCAGGTTTCCCCCTTTCTCGCGCCTGTTGGTATGGATGTGGATTTGGGTGGGCTCGTGGTGAAAGGTGACCGGGATATGTAGAGAGTAGACTAGTGGAGGTCCATGGACCTCGGGAAATGCCGATGTTGAAAAATGAGTGAAATGTTGGTTGATATGGAAGGTTGCTCAAGGTTGCACGCTTTTCCCTTGCACCCTTGCACACAAAATCAGGTTGTCCTCCCTCAAGGTGTTCCTCTCCCAAAGTCTACAAGGGCTTATATCCTCCCGCTCAAGGACTATACCCTTTATGCAACTCATCTAATAGCATTCCAAATCATGGCTTCACAACACCCCCTCCACCATATTCTTCTCGCCATCTGTATTCTCGTCAATGGCGTTTTTGCAGCTCTTCCCCAGGTAGACTTTGATCGTATGGGCAAGGTAGGACTCGCCGGCACGTTTGCGGGTCTTGACCTATTTCAGAATTCGTCCTCAACCGTTACATTTGACCCCTCAACGTCAAGCCTGCTATCTCGCTCAGCCCGAGGCGCTCTCACGCGTCTTGCAGCAACCAATCCAGCTGGCCGCATATCCGCAGGGTGCACGTTGGGCAACGTCTTTTACTTTGGAGGCGTCTTCACCTCGATTGCGGGTAATTCAGCCATCAACCTCGCGTCGTACACCCCCTCCACTGGTGCCTTCTCTCCCCTGGGCTCCGGAGGGCCCAACGGAGAGGTGAACGCCATTTTCTGTGACAGCAAGGATAACAAGGTTTGGGTGGGAGGCAGCTTCTCCTCACCTGGCTCCGCTGTTGCTGTGTGGGATGTCAAAGCTAACTCCTGGTCGAAACCACCCTTCGGAGGCGTGTCTGGTGCTCAAGGGAAAGTTCTTTCCATTACCACCAACTCTTCCAACACCGCCATCTTTTTTGCAGGCTCCTTCGTTTCGTCCTTCCAGGGCGGTTCCATCACAAACGGCACGAATAATCCCAATGTGCCCTTCTCGGCCGGTGCTACGCCCTTCTCATCGTCTCTTGTTCCTATACCACTTCAGGGAGCGCAGATCGAGGGATCTCCGTCGTCCTCTGATTCGCAATTTAGTGCCATCAACAACATCCTTTGTCCCGCTGGTCCTGATGGCCCAGGAAACACATGGCTCGCTGCGGATGGAAACACGGCGCTCGTTACCGTTCGCACCTTTACATTCATCTCGGCCAACGGCGTTCGCCTCGGAAACACCTTCCAGAGCAATCATGGCACAACACGTTTCAGGTATGTTATACTTCAGCAGAGGATCTATCCTGCTCATCCTGCTCATCATGCTCCAGTGTTGCCACAATCCCTGATAATGGGATGCAAACACTGAGATACATTGACCCAGCGACTGGCCAGAATCGCACTTGCAGCGACGATTGCCCCCTCTCCACGGATTCGTCCATCTTATACCAGGATTTCTTATTTGATAATACCCTCTCCATTACTGGCGTCCAAATCAAACTTTCTCAGTTCACCGGAGCCGGTTCCGGTTTGCATCTCCTTCAACTCCTTTCCTCCGGAGCCTTTGCCTCCTCAATTGAACCCAACAATGCCCAGTCATGTTTTGCGCCCAACCCCTCCAATACCACACGCACAGGCGACTGGTTAGTTAAACAAGTGAACACCAACATCCCAGGAACCGTTCAGTCAGTGCTTGTCTCTAGTGTAGATGTGGGGACCCCTGCCTCTTCTGGACCCACATTTACTTGGATTCCCTATGTTTCAGCGTCCGGCGACTATGATATCAATCTTCTTATACCTGGTTGTACAGAATTTCAGGACTGCCCGCTCCGCACCTCTGTCAAGGTGACGGTATTCCCTGGCGAGAACCTACAACCTTGGGTCACCCACGTTTCGCAGCAAAATCAAACGGACGTGATGGCCTTGATATATAGCGGTCCCATCCTCCCCTCGTCACCTAACCTTGTTACAACCATAAGTATGTCCTTGGACGATAACCCGGCAGGCCAAGGCCAGGATGGTAAATTTATGATTGTGGCGGATCGAGTACAACTTGTTCTCAAATCAGCTACCATATCTTCCGGTGGAAATACGGGATCGTCGTCGGGTTCACAAGGGGGGCAGACATCGTTTGGTTTCCTTGAATGGCCCAGGAGTTCACCCCAGACGATTGATGGCACCAAAGGTTTCCCGAACAACACCCAGACATCATTGGATGGCGCTGGTATTCAAATCTTCAATGCCATGGGTTCCAACGTAGCCTCATCCAGTGCTGCCATCTCTTCCGTTGTACATCACTCATCAGGAGCCATCTTCCTCGGGGGCAATTTCTCACTTTCATCAGGGACAGCATCCGGTTCCTCAAACGTTGTTGCGTTTAAAAGCGGCTCGCTAGCGGCGATGGCGAGCAATGGTCTGAACGGACCCGTGACCTCCCTGGTCTCCAACGGTGATCAACTATTCGTGGGTGGAGCATTTACAACAAACGCGGCTTCTGGATCTCAGAGCCAATTAAACAACATTGCCATGTACGATATCCGGAAAAACAGTTGGGCGGCCATGGGTGCTGGTCTGAATGGTCAAGTCACCAGTCTTGGGCTATCAAACGGTCAAGTTCAAGTTGCCGGCAATTTCACCAAGATCCTAGCGACATCTCCAGGTAGCTCCGGTATTGACGCCGCTGGTTTTGCGACCTGGGACATTAAGGGTGGTGCATGGGTGAGCAGTGGTGGTTTCTTGGTCGGCAGTATGTCGTTTGTTGGAAATGGCACGGGAGCTACGCAGGTGCTTGCTGGTAACGTCGTCACTTCACATACATTTGGTGCAAGCGGTCTGGTAATGCTGAGCAATGGCGATAAGAATGGTCCAGCTGTGACTCCTCTAGGTGCACAACTGGAGAGTTCGGTCAGTGCTCCAGTTCCGGCATCAAAGAAACGTCGCCATATTTCCCGAGCAACAGCATGGATATCACCTGCAGGACTTTCTCGCATATTCTTGAGGCAATCCAGCTCCACTCAGCTCGCACCGCTCCCTGCACCTCTTTCCGCCCCCGCGCCTGCTGTCCTTGCGGGTACTTTCTGGACGAATGGATCATCTGAAGTTGTCGTAATTGGCGGAAATTTTTCCTTTGCTGCATCAGGATCTTCCACTGGATCGCCCGAATCTGAAGGAGTCGCAATCTACGATCCTGCTACAACAACAATCCGTGGCTTGCAAGGGTCTCAGGTCAATGGCACCGTTCAGGCCGTCCTCGTGGACGGAAGCCAATTGTACGTTGGAGGCGCCTTCACACTTGGGGGAACCAACGCCAATGGGCTTGCCATCTATGATCTCGCTAAGCAACAGTGGGATGTTAGTGCACTCTCGCCTCTGCAAGGGAGTACTGGCTCTGCCGTCGTCGTTCGTTCGATCACGAAGTCG